>JAHWFP010080436.1:22205-66205 GCA_023313725.1 Lithobius niger
TTCATTAGACGCCTGTTGAACCTTCTTCTCAAGTTGTTCAATGAAAAGGCCGACTATCAGCCACCGATTTTAACACGTATAAGTCGTTTGTTCTGCTGCTCGTTTTAGCCGATTAACCTTCTGCCCCAGATTACACTTGACAGTTTCATTAGGATGCATTTAAAAAAATTACTTTTTTTTATTTCAAATCTTAATAGTGCAGAAATATGGTCTTCGACCTTCTTCCAAAAAGAAAAAATCTAAAATAGCTGTTAGAGAGGTGCCCTATTGGGCCTAAAATTTAACTTTATACATCAATGGGAAAAATCGCTAAGTCCAAAAAAATGATTTTTAACTAGTTTAAAATACTGCTTTTTACATCATTTCATTTTCTATTCTCAGAGACCACTAAATGAAGCCAAAATGTGAAAGAACCTATTTTACTTCCAGAAAACAATGCGAAGTATAGGCCTCCAAAGAGAAGAAAAAAACATTTTTTTGGCCAATTTTATGCCTTTTACTAAAACTAAGTTTACAGACAAAATCATTTATTTAGTCTATTACTGGCTTCTTTTGTAGTTTCTGACAATACCAAATGAGATAATGTAAAAAGCTGAATTTAAAGCTGATTTTTTTATTGACTTATAATGTTAAACTTTAGGCCCAGGTGGGCACCTATGACAATTAATTTTTTTTTTGGCGGGGGAGTATAGCGATTAGGAGGCCGAAGACCAATCTTTACACCCTACTATTACAAAAGTAAAAAAAAAAACATTTTTTTACCCACCCTAAGCTTCAAGCAGCAACCACACTTGCAGCATACTTTGTACGTTTTCTTGGTCCACAATGATCATGTGATGTTTAAACCACAGCAGAATGTACGAAGCCAATTGGCGTCGGCTCTGCATTCTTAACCGAGTTAAAGTACTTTTCTCTAAAGTTAATCTAGATCTAGATTGGCATCTTGTACTTGTCTTTACTAAGCTGTAAATTAAATTTTCTGGTTTATATTCTACCAACAAACACTCTTATGGTGCAATTGCAATCCAGCCTTCTACTTTTCTATGACATCTTTTACTTTTTCTTTGAATCTGTTGACTGATGTTGACTAGGCAGTTAATTTGACAGTGGTGATTTTAATTTTTGAAACGATGCTTTATAGTTTAGGTATTTTTATGATATATTGACATTTAAAATCGATTTCAATAATTCATTAAACTTTTCAATTTTTTTACGTTATCATGAGCCATCCATCCAGGCCGATTTCATCATTTCCAGCCCGTCACCCAACCCTATTATACGTAATTTCCAAACAGCTCAGGAAATGACCAACAATTTATTTTAACCAGATTGTTTTGGTACCTATAAACTCACGACTTATGTTTAGGCAGACATTAATCTCACGAGTGCGAATAACGAAGGAAAGGAGCTGTCTATCAGCATGCACGAGTTTAATAGGCAAAAACACAATTTGTTAAAAAAAATTGAATATTTTCAATACCTCACGAGATATTCAACTAGAAAATATCTCATCTGTGGTCTTAGTGGCTGAATGGCACAGAACCCAATCCAGCTGCCTGGACAAAATGACCTGGTCTGGAAAAATACCCTGGAAGCCTGGAAAAGTGCCTGCCTGTCTGTACAGAGCAGGATCGAGTGAGCAACTCCCAGTTTATTTACCGGGTATGGAATCTATTCTTGACATTATCTCACCCCTCTGCGATAAACCTATATTTTCCAGAGTGAATCCTCTGGTTATCCCTATCCTTACTAGTTACTAAACTTTCTTCTTAAAAAATGTCACTCAATATTCAAAGTTCAGCTATTCCAGGCAAGCAAATAAATTTTTTTATTAAAAAAATCATTATGCTGCACTAGAAATTATTCACTTATTTTATGTGTTATTTTAATATTTCAGATTCTTTGTTTTATTAAATACCTAGTTCAGTGTTTTTGTTTTAATTTTAGTAGAATATAGTAACACACAAAAAATTATTATAATTATTAAGATGATCTGTTTTTAAGAAAGGTTTGGCAATAATTCTTGCAAATATACCTAAGGTATCTGTCAAATTCAAAGCAATTTAGGGACAAACACGTAGGCCTGGGACACTGACACATCATTACAAGAACCCAAATAACTTTATTGTAAACGAGCATTTTGTTTTGAACAATTGCATAATAATAAATCAGTAAGTATTGTACACATTTTTTTTATTTTCATTTACTTCACGTATTTGATTCTTTACTTACTCCTTCAATTTATTTGTTGCTAGGCAACGTGATTGGCTGTTATACCTAATATGCAGCCAAGCTTTGTAAGCAGTAGGAGTGTCTAACTGATTATTGGCATTGCTAGGTTTGCAAACTAACAACATAAATAGTAATAGTTTATGGAATGTTTATGCATAGGCTATCACTGACTGGCTGGAGTGCTGAAATGAAGCAAAATCGAGACAAACAGGGTCGAAGGTTTGTAGCAGCTCAGCACTTGAATGTTTAGTGGTATCCTGTTTGTCTACCGATTACAGCGTCTTAGACTGTTCTTAATTGTTAAGCACACGTTTGGTGATGGTTGCCTGATTCAGAAATCCTTTGTCGGAAAACAAAGGAATAAGAATTTGCACCACCACCCAACACCTAGTTACTAATTATTAATTGACCATTATGTGAATGTTGCCAAAGCAAGTTCAATCATCATGACAAGTTTCGAAGACTTATTTGACCTCTTTGACAATAGAAGCTACCACACTGCAAACATAAATTATTGCATGTTGGCAGGCGATGGTAAATACTGTGTAATGTCCAATCTAAGCTGACTCTCTACGTTTACCATCTTAGTGTATGTTACAAAAAGAAGCCCCTGCTACACATAGCTGGTGTTGTGTGCACTGTTTTCAACACTGGAACGGTTTGATCACGCATGTGCATATCCATGTTAGAAACAATATTTTGCTGGCTGATAATGTGTTAATGTGTAGTCTTATTCGACCCACCTTGACTAAAACCAAATGATAAGTGTTACGGTCCGAGCCATGGACTAAATATTTAATTGCACGTACCTTTCCTTCCATACTTGAGAAATTACTACTTGGAATGTTGCTCAAACACTCTCCACCCCGCCTAGCCTGTAATGAAAAGACATCACATTACTAACTCAGAGAGTAAAGCAAATTGTACGTTTACATTAACTCGTTCATTTACTAGGGAGGCACACCCACGACACATGTCCAAAACCAAGTCCAAAGACGAAAAGTCAGTTTCATGAGGTTTCTATGAAAATGCAAAAGAAGTGAGCCGAGCACAGTTGAGCAGTGAGGGTCGTGGCCTTGGGGCCAATTTTATGTTAGATAGAATATCGTGATTGCAGAAATGCCCTGAATGGGGGTCGAAACCAGTACTCCACCATGTTATTGCAAATACTTTCTGTCTGCTTCTGCATAGAATCAAGAATCAATGATGTCACGTTAACAATACTCAGTTGCATGTGTTAAATACAGTACGAAACTTTAAAATTCTTTTATGATGCCTTGAAGTTTTGATAAAAGAAGACGTTCTAGCAATAAAGACAACTTGAAGCCGTCCTTATGGCTAAAACTTTTCCGTTTAAAAGAAAATTTTCTCTTAAACATAAAGAGCTAAATGTTTCCACCAACTGAAGTTTGTTTCAATCATCTGAATTTTGGCTTTCATGTGTATATAAAAGTTAAGAAAAATTCAATCTAACCAATGTAGACATATGTTGCTAACCCTTTACGTTGACAATTTTTATAAATTATAGCAGGAGGATATAAAATGCTTACAGGCCCGTAGGATGTGGGAGAGATCATACTGCAACAATAGTAGATAAGCGTACAGGTGACGTCATAGATTACAAGACCTGATTAGAAGTGACTTCATGATCCTTGGTTGCACCCATAGGATGACCTAAGATGGCCGAGCCCCTAAATGGCACTGGTTTTGTTTTGGGGTCGTCTCTAACACATGTTGAAACTCGACCAAACGTTGCCAGATAAGTCAAACCACTGTCAAGGGTTAAGCACCTGACATAGGTAACCATGACGTGTGTAAGCGTGACAGATCGGTTAATAATGCTATTTTACCCATACAAATTTTTTTTGTTCATTTCTGCCTAAAAAAAGCTTATAAAAGCCATTACGCTATCTGATTGTTATAATGTCTCTTCCACCTTCCTACCCACGGAAAAAGGTACCTAGTGTGACCTTGGACTAACTTCTCTCTCTTCGAGATTGTCAATTGCGTTTTTTTGAATGAGTTTGTTTTTAATAATGCACCGTAAAATCTTTTGCATATTTGAAGTAGTCATACTTACGTTGCTTAATTTATAAAAAGTCATTGGTTTGTTAACCGAATGTCGAGTCAGTACAACGAATAGAAGGTTCATAGTGTGATAGCCATATTGAATCATTATCTTGAGATATTGGCAGTCCATTAAAGAGTAGCCAGTGGGACACCTTATTTACAATATCGGAGTGCAGCCACTGTTTGACAGAAAATAAGTTCAAAATTTTAAGTTGTGCATGCAGTTTTTACTGTTTTTTGTTTAAAAATACAATTTAGCAGATAAGGAAAAACTTCGATGTATCAATGTTTACATCAGTTTAATGTGCTGAATTAGCTTCATTACATTTCGTTTTTGTCTGTTATGTGATTGTTATTGTTTCGTGAATACGTACGGAAGGATGTGTGAAAACAGACACACAAAACTACAAAAACAGGCGTTTCCTACTTTCTGAAAGCTTCGTAAAATAAGGAATGGATTTCCAGAAGCAACAAATGGTGTACAGTAGTCTTTATAGAAGGAAGTCCTCTCTTAAACAAAAAAGATATAGGTGCGAAATTTTGTTGCCTGCTTCCTCAACCCATATAAAACCCTGCAATACAACGACCATACCTTTATTCATAAACAAAAACGTATCGTTAAAAGTTAAAAGTAAGGGCTTAAAAGTCAAAACCTGTAAGGAACACGGACAAGATTTGACTGTAAGGGTCTAGATGTTAAATTTGGCCAGTAAGACGTTGCTAAGCATTACTCTATTGCTACCCAGTTTTTGAGGAACAGCAGTCCGAGATCATCCTATAAAGACCCATGTGATGAGCCAATGATAGTGGGGGTGTGGGTTTCCTACTTTGCTTTAGATTGACATTTTTTTCGGTTTGATAACCTGGCAGCGATTCCAAGCAAGACAACCAGCTACAAGCGTAAGCATGTACACCCATTCTGGCTGCATAACCTGGGATGATATTTACAAAGTTGAATTTACAAAATTGGCTTACTCACTCATTAATTAAGAAAGTCTCGTGGTAGTGGGATGTGCATTTCCTGCTTTGCTTTAGCTTAAAATTTTTTTGTTTGGGTTGGTATTTGCATTATATGTCATTATTGGTTGTTGTCAATTGATTTAAATGTACGAAGTTCATACGAAGATAATAAAAAATGTCAAAGGATCAAATGTCAAGAAAACAGAAGAGCGCAAAATTTCACAGAAAAATTGAGTTCTTGAAATCGTTTAAACATATTCCGAAAACAACAAAAATTCTATTATAACTATACATACACACGTTCAATCCGAATAGGCTTGAAACACATTTATAAAATTAGGTTACAAAATTGAGTTACTAAGTCATTAACATGATCACCGGTTAGTAAGGGTCTAATGCTTAGCAGCGTCTTACTGTCCAAATTTGACACCTAGACCCATACAGTCAAAGCTTGTCCGTGTTCCTTACAGGTTTTGACTTTTAGGTCCTTACTTTTAACGTTCAACTATTGAATATATGACCCCTGGTTGATTTTCTTTATGTCCATCCCAACCGTAATTTACTTGTGAAATATGAATAAATTGGATCTTTCTAGCGCAAAAGAGGAGTCTTCTATTTCTATTTGACCTTAGAAGCCTTCCGATCCATGTGAACACGGCCTCATTCCACTTTATATGAATTAGTCCCGAGTGAAGCAAGACTAAAACCTCCTCTCTAAATTATTTGGTACACTTTTTATCACTTTTTTCATATTATGCCAGTTAGTATGGGTCTCAACTAAAATAATTAAAGGTAAAGCTTCGATGTTCCCCACCCCAAGAACAAGTCAAAGGATATAAAATTCCTTGGAAAAATGTCGTTATTTACATCAAAACTTCTTTGATAGCCATATATTAAGCAAAGCAAGAAAAGTAAACATATAAGAAATACAGTGACTGCACATTTTCTAGCAGGCGGGTCAAATTAGCCCCTCCAGAAAAATTGTATCGAAGTCACTGGGGAAACTGGAGGATTCGACGTGGGAAAACTATAATGCCCACATGAACCAAAATAGATCCGTTATCTGATGAAGAATGTTGGTAGTGTCTCTCATCAACCTGGCCACCCCTAATTGCCAGGGCTGTTACGAGTGCCTTTTTCTAGTCACCAATCAAATCAAGTACGTAAGGTAATTAAGTTTAGCTGCCACTATTCTGATATGTTGATGCACACCTACATTTTGATGCACTGTAACCTTACCTTTTGATCTCTTTCTAGACGTAAAATTGAACATTTTTGGACTCAGTAACACACATTATTAGAATTACAAAACTCTTTGTTGCTGCGTCTACATTAAAGAATGCAAAATCGATAAACTTAAAACATCGGTTTTAGATTAGAAAGCTATCCGTCTAACTGCTAATGAAATAAAGACGGAACTCTTGAACATTTCAGGTAAACTAAAACTCCTATTATCTACATTTTGAGTATTACTTACCTGGCTAGAAATATTACCGGCTGCAGTACTCAAAATGTATATACGATGCATAGCAGTCACCACTCGAAACAGTGTAATTACAAGTGTAATTTCGAGTTGGTCGAAAGTTAGCAAACATAGAACCAAAAGCATAATATTAATGAGTTGTACAAAAGTTCTGCTGTAATCAGCCACGAGAAAGTTTCTTGAATGCAATAAGTTATTTGATACAACTGATCGTAGTGAAGGCGAAGTGCGTTGAGATATTTAACGGTGAACACTTTCGAAGTTATAGTTTTATTTACTTCGTGATTTAAAGAAGAAAACCCCTGGGTGCACAAGTTGGCTGATATGACAAAAAACATAACAACAAAGTATTCACTAAGAAATAGTAAAAATCCAAATGGCAGATTCATGGGATTCGTGGAAGTTCTTTCACTAACTCTGATTGAATAAATTACAGTCCAAGTTGTTAATTCACCTATGCATAAAATTCCATGAAGAAAAGCATGTTGTAACAGAAATCCTCTTTTTTTAATCACGTATTCCAGCAGACGATCAATTCTTTCTAAGATTTTTAGCAATTTCTGAAAATGTTTTTCTTTAAACAGGCATAAGATGTAGATAATAAAGAGGGCAAAGCAGTTTCCTAAACATCGCACATAAAATGTGATCTTATCAATTGAATTGGCGTCCCAATTTGACATATCTTGAATAGCTTTTTCGATTATAATGTAAGCGGTAATGATTGCTGCACTTATCTGGTACATTCGGTAAAAAATTTGCCTCCAAAAGTTCCTTCTTATTTGATTCTGCGAATTTGTTATACCAAAAGAAAGGAGTCCCAGCATTTGACCCACGAAAAGGATGGGACTACAGATTTTGTGAGTGATGGAGAATAAGCGAGAGTGTTTTTGAAGATTGATCTCTTCTTTACTAAGAGTCTCCATTGGTATAATGTGAACCATAAGAACGTGGTAAATTCAAAATGTTTTGATGGCGTTCAAAATGATCCTGAAAAAAGTAAGAAAGAGTTACTCTGGGAATAAGGTAATTTCTAACTTTAAAACAGTTCTTTTCTAAATTCTAGCAGCACTGTCGCTTAATAAAATACACACCCAAAAGCAGAGCCATGCATTAAAAATTCATCATCTGATGAAAGAGATTTATATAACAAAATGACGCAAAAAGTCGGTAAACATCCTTCATCACCCTAATAATGGCCATTGACACTTAAGAATGTAGGGTATACCTTTGCCACTACTTGTCATATTTTGTTTAGAGAAGACCATAAAAAATTGCAGCGTAGAGGTGTTTGTGTGTATGCGTGAGTGCGCATGTTTATGTATGTTTGTGCACAGTTTTCGGCATGCATTTCTGCATTTCGGCATTTATTGCGACAGATATTTAGAATCCACTCGAAAAACACGGCGTGTCAGTGGTCAGGCTTAGCCATTAACGCGTATTACAAGTCAATCCATGGAGGATGTCTACTGCCGCTTGCATCGGATTGCTACACGTTAGGCTATTTGCCCATCATGATGATGGCTAGTGGAAAATGAGATCGGTTTGAATATAAAGGCGACGAGTGATACAGATCGAAGCTATAATTCATCGGTTTAAACTTTAAGTCAAAGTACTTGAAAGCTGAATTTACAACCATGTCAGCATACGACCTTCTCATTCACTACGCCAATTTTATAGCACAAAAAAAAATTGCTATTACAATTTTTAATATTACAATTTAATATTACATTTAGAGATTTTCCAGCAGTGATTAGCCCATTGCTAGGCGTTGTAATTTCTTTCATATCTCTACCCGAATTGTCAATACGTGCAGGTTACAATGAATTTTTGTCGATGAAGTGACAGACAATGACGCTATTGTTGTTTTCGTAGAATTGGCTAAAAACAGAGCTCAAACCATGACTCAATGTAGCTTTGCTAGACTGTTTGGATTGCTAGACTTTACAAAGTTCGAATCCTATAAGAAATAGGATAAATTATAATACATCATTTTAGGAGTAAAAATAATAATTTACATTAAACTTCACAAAACGTAACTTTAAATATTGTCACTCATTGTTAGTTTTGCCATCTTGTAGAAAACGTAACTACTAATTGTACGAACAAAATCTTCTACACGATGGTAGAGCGATGGTTGACGATAGCAACGTCGGCTTTTATTGGACTCATTTTCGTCGTTTGCTTTATTTTAAATGAGGCTCAGTTTTTGAGGCCAGAATCGAAACAGAGTTGAACATACATGAACCCAAAATGAAGTAAAAATTATCTGTATGGGAAGTCATTTAGCTTGTAGGTCAATTGCTTCAACAACGTTACAATTTTAGATTTGGCCCTGTCATTCATCTTTGGAGCAAGTAACATAGTTTGGGTTCGTGCTCCATAAAAATCAAACAACTACAACAAACATCAGCTGGTAAGGCTGTTGAATGTTTCTCATGCATCTACTAAATTATTAAGTAACAGTAGTCCCATGCGCCTAAATTATTCATTCAAAGTGACAGTTTCAGTGGCCCGCTGGCCGAGTTAAGGGTTTTATATAATTATATAGATGAGAATGTCAGCTTCGGATATCACACGACTCAGCACGAAAGCTTCGCAGTTATTATTATTGGTCAGAATATGCCTTATACTTTATTTAGTCTCGTCTATAATCGTTGAAGGTCCTCTACCATGTCCTAAAGCATTTTCTGCACCATTTAATCACCTAAAATAATGTTGCTTGTATGTTTATTTATTTGTTCAATTGTCTGCTACACTGGAAGTGGAGGGCGTAAAATGTGAATGAGGTGTCGACACAAATGAAAACCCAACATTTGAATCTAGGACTATTTTCATCATCCGCCATGGGACCTACATGGCCCAAATTAGTGAAACAACCAAATGCAAAATTCACGGACAATTGCTGAACAATCAGCCACAATACATGGCACCCTCAAAAGTTTAAAACATTTTATTGTTGTATTATTCCTGTTTTAATTTCAGGAAAATACGTCAACAATGGAATGCCCAGCTAAGTACTCGGTTCAGCTAGCTTCACAACTTTAATAGCGAGAGAGAACCTGTTTAGCCGATGAAGTAAATTAATTTCTGCCAAAATACGAAAAAGATTAAATACTAAACTGTGTCAAGAAAATTCATTGAAAGAGTTTAGAAAAGCTCTTAAGGTTTGCAATTGAGACATTTCAAACGACAGCATTCGGCCAGTAGTGTGAAAGTTACCCATTAGTCTCTACGTTTTCGTTGTCCTTCGTCCTCAAAGAGATCCCGTTTTCAATTGGTGGAGCCACTGCGCATTTTCTGGATCCATGTACGAACAGTTTTATTGTTTTACGTAGTTTTAAACAATGTAATTAGGGAACAAGCCCAAGCAGCAAATGCCAGCCGCAAGACATAGACAGAAGATTAAAGAAATGCTAACAATGCTGGTGAGCCAATAATTATTCGCCCAAACTTTGAAGAAACGTGATAAGGAAGCACTGTCCTTATTACGAATTAAGGCCATAAAAAATAATATGATAGAACTTTCACTTTACTTGTTAAAATGTACACGTTTAATAATTAATGATTTTTAATTGAAATAGACAGATGTACAATTCAGAAAATTGCATGTGTGTAAGTGCTGTTGTGATTCATGACATTTATGATTCGAAAAGTACAATCGCAATCAAACAGACGCAATTTTCTCAATTGTAAATGCACGTTTGATTATTTATATTTAAAATTTACGGCACACTTTACGTTTTTGTTTGTAATTATCTGTTTAAAACATAGGATGGCAAAATGTCGCAATGATTAATTCACCCATCTCCTAACTACATGAAGAGAAATGCAACTCCACTGAGAAGATAGAAACTTAGACCCGTCGTAGCATATGAAATTCTTCAGTAATAAAAAGTGACAACGAATTCCACCAGTTAAAGGCCCTGGTTCGCCATTTTGATAGCATTGACTATATTCTAAACACAGCATCCCCGTTTCATATCCCCATTCCTCGTCATCCAATAGGTTGATATGGGTTACGTGATCTCGTTTTAGTTATGAAAATTCGCAGCGATGCCTCGAATTCTTTTTTTATTTCCCACTTTATTCTTCTTATTGCTTGAAGATTATACAGTGCTGCATCTTGGAGTGAAAAGGTCACTGCCCTTAGTACATGAATAACTCTGTTATGAATACACAGTACTAACTTAATAACCTGGTGTGAAAATAATACTTTGACAATGAAGACTACTTCAGAGGATTAGTTGATTGACAAACAAAAATCACCAATACGTTTAAACATAATAATGCCAGTTCTGGCGATTGGGACCCTTATGTAAAAGTAGGTAAAATATAATCCGACCATGGCAATATACCAATAAACCAAAATGTTGCTGTAGTGTTGGCTCCATCTGAAGCCTTATTGTGCCATTTAAATGGTTTTGATCGTTTAGCTTTGTTTATTATTTGTTTATGAGCTGAAGCATTCAGAAAAACTAGTACTTTATTAGTATAACTTCCTCGAATGTTTGCGTGATCATTCTTGCTAAGGCTTTCTTTCAGCAGCATACGAGTTTCAACAAGAAATATCCTCGAGCTTAGCGAGATGCTGCTGAATGAACAACGAATCAAGAAAAATGGCTAGTCCTGATCATTAAGACTTACGATTGGTTTGTCGGTTTGTCGGTTGGTTGATATATACAATATTGGACAATGAACTTTAGACAGTTCAGAAGAGGCAACTACAGGTCGACATCGATAAATCATGCGTGGTTATGGGAAATCTTTAAATTTTCCGAAGTTATTAAAATCAATAAATGAAAAATAATAGCCACAAAAACAATGCAATACTATGTCTGCTATTGCAACTGAACAAAAAATTGTTGATGCAGAATGAAGTCAGTCAACCACGTAAATTACAAATATCGATTTACGAAATCTGGACAAGCCAAGAAAATGTGGTGGCTCGTTCACAATCTCAGAAATATATTATTATTATACGTGACAAAACCTGTGTGTAAAGTATTAAATTGACTTTAAAAGTATTCCCCGTTTATTTATAAATATAAATAGAGCAATAGTTTGAAAATTGATTTTGTTTTAAAGTTGATTTGAAAGTAGATTTTAAAAAGTCGATTAAAGAAACTTTAAATTTAGGAATAAAAAAAAAACCTTGGAAAGATAAGCCGAACGGAAGTAACCTGGTAAAAACAGCCAATGGAAAAAAAAACGAAGAGAAATATTTCCGCGGAACAAAAGCCCAGGGAAAAAGAGTAGACAAACAGCAAAAAAAAATGGGAAAAAAATGTTGTGAAAAATAGACGCGGAAGGTAACCTGAGGAAAATAGCTGAGTGAAAACAATCTGAGGAAAAAATTGAAGAAAATGCAGAAGGAAAAAACCGTTTCCTTGTGAAATTTATAATTTAACCTAGGTTTGTTTAACATCTCTGTAATGTGTGGTGTATTGGCAACCCGGACAACAGCACTGTGCCTGAGGTTGGCGCTAATGACCTAGTTGTCGAGCACCATTAAGCCTCAATCTTCCCCCAACCCAACCTAGAAAATAAAAACTAAAGAAAACACTAAACGGTTTCATTCCGTTTTTCCTTGGCCTTTTTTATTTCGCGCCTTCTTTTCTCCTTTGACTTTTGGAGGCGATCTTTTTTTCTGTAGTTTTCAATATTAACTTCTTTGCAGCGTTTCTCTTGCATATGGCGAATTTGATTTCAACGAACGCGCTCCCCATTTTTTGTTTATTTTTGGTTAGTTTAGGGAAGGGATTGCCCCAGTCTCCTCATACAATCCTTAAATTGCACCATACCTTATCCTGTCCAGACTAAATTATTAAAGCTCAGTCTGTAAGTCATTGCTTTCTTAGAACGTCTCTACCTGCGTGGGAAAAATGGACTCGTCGTCCAATAGTGTCTAACAGCTAAAACAGACTTAATGTCGTAATTATTCGTTGCAACAGGGTATCATTCTCCCAACCTGCAACAAGAAATATACGTATTTACCATTTCTGAAAGCAATATCTTAAAACAAACGAACTTTTGCAGCTATACACGCCCTGAAGATATTAACCTATAAAGGATCGTAGCAGAGAAGCCAACAATTTTCTGTCTAAATTTCGTTATTCAATATGTACCTATCCCTTTTATTACTTAAAAAAAATCCTTTTACATATGTTGGGGTGAATGACCTAATTATAACATTTAAACCATGCAATAAGCAAAAGCTTCAGTGAATCATTTAACAAGAGAAATATGTTGCTAAGTAAATGCGACTTAATTAAGGAATTGGCATCATTTATCTCTGGTGAGGACATTCGGAAGTCCTGAATTATCCGCCCTTCATGAGGGCAAGTACAGCTCTTAAAGCCCCATCAAGGAAGCATAAAAACCTCAGTTCATACTGCAGGAAAAATACATTTTTTTAACCTGAAAAATTACACTTTCAGCGTTTAATTTCTAAAAACATCTCGGCTTCTGGGGAAAGCCCCCAGACCGCCTGTACGTACGTGTCAGCATCAATATTAGCTTGGTCAAGTTTTCAATAAACTTTCCAATAAGCCTGGCCCCTTGGCTTTTTGTCTTATAGGTGCTGACTGGGTCACGAATATGGACATACGTGAAAACTGTAAATTCATCATATCATACTGTAGGAAACTCGATGCAAAATACGTTTACACCTTTGAATGTTTTCTGGAACAAGTTTCAATGAACCTGTTCTTACGGCAAAAAACATTTTCTTAAAAATGGTAACACATCGGTGTATCCTGTTACTTATTTAATTTGAATACAGGAAAAAAGTAAGCTATTCGTATGTTTACTGAGACTCTACATGCAGTCACGATGGATATACAAAAGATTTTATTTCTCTGTTGCAATCTGATTATTCTAGGAACAAGAGTGGGAAGGGGTAAAGATATTTTCAAGGTCTTGAAGGGAGGGAAATATCGAAAATTGGTGGTCTTTTTTTCATTTCCATCACGCCGGTCGTATGTAATGACCGTCCCTAAGAGATAACTGCTGTAACTTTCCTCGATTACTAACAGATGCATCGGCGTTGAGACCATCACAAAAGAATGAGCACAAAAATTGATTTATTTATTCTTACTGCAACCATTTGTTCCAATTTTCTTTGTATAAAGTAAGGGATAAAAAAATATACTCACCTGTAATAAAATTCCTTTTGAGTCAAGCTGAACTTTAACTAGGGTGTATCAAACTAGTCGTATCAAATTTGTCGTATTTAAGTAGTTGAAATAAACTTCTTATATACTCAATTGTACTCTTATACTGTTTCAATTCCTATACCGTTTCAATACTGCTCTCTTGATTTTAAGCATACATTTGTAGTTGTTTGTTCCTTAAAAATATGCTGCTGCACATGACGGAATACATCAACACCATGAGACTAACAACTTGTCTGCAATGGAATATTGTGTTGTTGATTCTTTCCTGCTGCTTGGAAACATACCACACGACCACGTGTAGGTTGTTATGGATGAATTAAATTAAAAAGTAATGTTTCCAACCAACTGGGAAAATAGAAAAATGCTGTAGGGCGTCGCTAGTCATGATTGAATGACAGATCTGTGGCATGCTACAGTTTAATTTATTATAAGTGAATAAAACAGCTGACAGAATTAGATTTGTTGACGCAAAAATGTTGAATAAATGTCCAACATTAGGGAAAGGAAGCATTGGAGGAGAAGGGTCCGTCAAACTGATAGCTTTTAATGAATAAAGAATAAATCCTAATGTAAGCGTAAAGACGCATATAGTCTTCAATAAAGACTGGTCTTGTGTGAATTCAAGACACATTAATCTGATAAATAAAGAAACGACAACTGCCTTGACTCGGACCCAAACCCATGACTTCCCACTTACTAGCAGGATGTCATATTACCAGGATGTACCCCGGCAACAGACTCCAGCCGAGTTCAGTAGATGTTTAACCTTTTTCAGTGTTAACCTAAAGGGCACAAACTCTATAAAGGAAAAAATAGACTTGCTGCTTGGACTCCACACTAGTAATAATGTGAGCAAAAAACAAAGAAAAGATCACAAGGAAATGCGTTAACTAAGCAAACAGTAAGCATTAAAGACTGGCCTTGTGAAAGTAAAAGATACAATAATCTGATAAAAAAAGGGAAGACAACTGCCCCGACTAGCACTCAGACCCCGGACTTTCCACTTACTAGACAGGCACTCCAACTACTATGATTTGGTTAGAACTACGTCGATATCTGATCACCTTCGTGCCTCTAACTTTCGTTCTTGATTAATGAAAACATTTTTTGTAACTGCATAAGAAGCCTAAGTACTGCCCTCACCACTGCGTTACAAGGTCCTCCTGACTACAGGCTGCCACAGTGCTTAGTAGCTGGATCCATTGCCTACAATTTAGTCCTTATTAATTCTTCTATCAATTCTAGTACAGACGCCAAGAAAAAATTTGCTATCCCTCTTTGTGTATGTTTGTGGGATTTACGTCACCACTGAGGAAGGTTGAACAGCAACTAACCTCGGTTGGAGCCTATAACCAGGATCTGCCCGAGTGGTTCTGTCGTTCGAGCATCTAGCTTGTAAGTGGGATGGCCTAGGTGCGAGTTAAGTCGGAACACTTGTCTTCCCTCTTTTCATATGCAATTTCTTAGATTAGCGTTTCTTGTATTCTCACAAGACGACTCTTTAATGAAGGCTGTTTGCATCCTAACATCTTACTTATTTCTGACCTGTAAAATGGTTCGTGGTTTTCTTCTATTTGACATCCCGCTTTTTAACTTGTCAACAAACACGTGTACTCGTGGCCACAGTTTCGAGCTGACCAAACCCTCTACCTGGTTGGATATTCGATGATTTTTCTTCCAGGTAAGGGTTATCGGGCCATGGAACTCTCTACCGGAGGCCGTGGTAACACCTCTTTCCGTGGGCTTGTTCCGACATCGGTATGAGGAGATGGATTTGAAGTGCTTCCTTAAGAGACCAGATTTCTGTCCCCTCCCCCTCAGTAATGAATAGGTGAGGAATATTGGAAGAAGAAATTTTTTTTTATTATTTCGTACATTTTTAACATTGGACCAGAGTAAGTGACATTTCTGCCCTCCCGTTTCCCAAAACACTTATCATTTCAGTGTTGTAAGCCTTTATCAGTATTATTACTACTTTATTTGTGGAGTGAAGCGAACGTACCGTAGCCTATAACGCACACCAAATTCCAAAATGTTGGTTGGTTGGTTGGTTGCTAATTTATAGTCTGGGTGGAGCACAAACGAAAGATCTGATTCGAATGAAATTTGGTACATTTCTTGAAACCTCCAAAAGTAATGCTGAGCTAGAATTTGTCGTATATCGACCAATTTTTATAGAAGATATTACACTTTTTCGAAATTATTTTCAATGCTCAAGATTGCAAATTTGGAATCCTGAACCGTAAGAAATGCACCTGCTAAACAAAAAAACACCATGCACATCGAGCTAATGGCATCTTACAAGTCATTCATAGAACTGCTAATCGAACCAGCCATCGAACCCAATGAAATAACCTGTAAGGACTCAGTACCCAGCCTCAACATCCCCTCCCTGAGTCTTGGCCAACAAATTCTTTCAAATCAAGCTAAGAGCACGAACATTAGTAGACTAGTCATTCTTAGCTATACAATTCGAACAAGACATGGAACCCCCCATAACTCCATCAGTCTCCTGTACCCCATTCTTAAAGCTTGACCTCCAAACTTTCGTACACAAGTTACCAGTACAAATTGAATCCGTTCCGTTTTTTTTCCTAGTAATTTATTCTTTATATTCATCTCGCCCTATTTCTTGTGAGGACGCCAGGAGCTGCCCGGGTAACACAGTGGTCAGAGTGCCGAGCTAGTAATCGAGAAATCCTAGATTCGATTCTGGTTGGAGCAGTGGTCTTTGCTGTGTTTCACAGAATAAGAAATCTTGGTAGCAAGGGTAACCAGCACTGGAGGAGTGTTCTAAGCGATCTAGCAAGCACACATGCAGTTGCATGTCGTGATGAACTTCTAATTGCAGCTCCAAACGACTGAAGAGCGTACTATTTATAATGGATTAATAAAGCAAGAATGTGAATTGTTTCGAAGTGATGAGGTTTACAAATTTATTATGGTGCTTTACTATCAAAGAAACGTTTTAGACCACATACGCCATATACAATGCAGCATTTGTTCTATGGACATTGGACAATGTGTCGAGCTAATATTTATCGTTCCAGTGCAAAGAAACATGATTGTGGGTAAATTGTCGTTACACTAGGAAGCTAATTAAAAATTACGAAGAAAATAATTGACTAAAGAAGGGCAAAAATTAGGTAATATCAGGAGCACAAATAGGCATTTAAATAATTATAGCGTATCATTTCAAGAAAACAAAAAACAGCATCATTTTTTCATGAACTAACATCTTTTGAAAAGAAGAAGACACAAAACCACAATATGACTTTGTGAAGCATCATCTAAGGGCAGGTCAGAAATGAATGAGGACTTTGAACTAGCAGGCAGTCAACTGATAACAATATACAACTGAATTATGAGCACTGCTTACGATAATAATGCTAAATTGTCTTCATAAAGGTTCACTGTGGTTGCCCGAATTGCTTCCTTGTTTGCTTGATTACTTATGGGGAAGATTAACAGTAATACCCAGCCACGTTCACATTGCCATTACATTAATGATAGCATGAGAAGGTCTTAGGAAAACTATCGTTTTTCTAGTGACTATTGTGACGCATCCTGTTTGACTAACGAGGCAGCTGCAGTCTGTAGGAATCAGCCATGCAAATTGTTCATAAAACGAGAGCAGTCGTTGGAATTGTGCCTCGGAACCAAGGGCTACTCCGAATTGATAGTCAGCGTATCATTTCATTTCATTTCATTTTACGAATGTTGAGTTCTGATGGCTTGCACCTTTCACACTTTGGCAAGGCTGCGCTTGGTGAAGTTTAAAAAAAAATTTAATTGGTAAGGGTTCTATTAAAAATATCAATGGTGATGCTGACCCAGTAATATCAATCCCTGTTCGAGCACCACTAACTCCAGCTCGATCAAAATTGATCAACTGTGTTAGTAAGGTAAACTATAAGGTATAAGGTATAACTAGCAAACAAAGAGGGTTATCATGTTTAATGTTTAATGCTCTAAGTCTCAAAAATAAGTTGGAGATACTGCATGACTTACTTAGGCCTGGCATCCTTGACATAATTTGTATAACGGAAACTTGGGCTAATGATTACCTGATGATTCCATGATATCACCTAAAGATTATGCAGTATACCGAAATGATAGGAATACCTTAGGTGGAGGTGCCTGTGTGCTAGTTTTTGACAAAATAAGGTAATTAAGGAACCTTGATCGCCCCCAGATATGAAGAATACCCAGGGTCTTGCCCTTAATATGGTCTTACTAGGTGGTAAAATTCGTCTAATCCTTATTTATCACCCACCACGTGACTCTAGGGATGAGGAGCAGTGCCTGTTACTGAATAACTTCTTATTGTCTACTATTAATGTCGATTATAGTGTCGTCTTATTGGGCGATTTCAATAAGCCAGGGATTGACTGGTGCAATTTGACAACTGCTAACTGCCGTGAAGACTTTCTTTTAACCCTTCTCTAATCAAATGGATTTGCTCAAATGGTTAGTTTTCCCACCAAGTGTGATAATGTTTTATATTTGGTGTGAGTTGTGAGCCACCATTCTCTGAGGCGGATGATCCACCACACGTTTCCATTGGTTTCAATATTGCTGGTATTTGCGGCCAGGTTACTAAACCAGGGGGTCGAGGTTTCGCTGCTGCTGACTACCAGTTAGCATCAGATTTATTTGAGGGATTGTGTGGTCCAATATTTTGACCGACAATCAAAGCTTAAATGAAATGTGGATCTCATTCCTAGATACGGTTAATTATGTCGTGAGCACCTCTGAGGTCCACTTCCGTTAGGGTAAACCAAAGAAGTAAAGAGGTTAAAAAACTTCTCTCTAAAAAGTGTAAGTTGTGGCGAAAGTGGCAAATAAATAAACAGCAAATCGATTTAGCTGAATACAAAAAACAAGTAAGGCCTATCGAGCCTGTGTATGCTGGGTAGCACGAGCAAATGAGGAGGGAATAATTTCGTCGAACAATAAGACTGTATTCCACCGGTATATACGTAAATACATGAACCCAAAGCAACCAATTCATCCCATCACTGATGGTGGCTCAGTTACCACTGATCCTCAGGTGCTCTCAGACCTACTTAATGCTTACTTTGCTGGAGTGTTCACTCTCGATGATGGTAATCTACCAATCAGTAGCAATAAGAATGCTGGCACTGGCCTAACAAATTTAATAATTACTAAGACAAATGTACGTACTGCCATAAAAAATTTTAATGCTCGAAGGGCCGCTGGCCCTGATGGCCTTCCAGCTCTTCTTCTTGTAAATCTTGCAGAGGTTCTGTTAGAACCACTGGCAAAAATATTTCAATGCTCGGTTGACAAAGAAAATTACCAGATGAGTGGAGCATGGCTATTGTTACACCGGTTTTTTAAAAAAGGTGATCCTTCTGTTTTTTTCTAATTTAGGCTAATTTCTCTAACTTGTGTTGCATGTAAAATTTTAGAGAAGCTAATAGCAAAACATGTCTTGAATTATTTGATGGATTACTGTGTATTTAAAAACCAATTTGGTTTTCTCCCAGGACGCTCTGCCATGATTCAACTTCTTTGTTGCTTGGATTTTTTGAAACAAGCAATGGATACTAAAAGCCCTTATCACATTGTGTACTTGGATTTCCTAAAGCGTTTGATAAAATTTCACACGTAAAATTACTTCATCGCCTTTCAGATGTGGGTATTGGTGGGAAAATACTAAATTGGATCGAATCATACCTAGGTGGTAGGACACAGCGTGTTAGAATAGATAACAGTTTTTCAATACCCATTATAGTTACTAGGGGTGTGCCTCAAGGAACGGTACTTGGTCCCCTCCTATTTGCAATCTTCATTGACTCGATTGTGGAGAAGGTTGGTAGTGATTCTTTATATTTATTTGCAGATGACTCTAAACTGGGAAGGCTAATTAAATCCGATGTGGACCTCCCAACTATACAAACTGCATTAAATGCTATTAACTCTCGGTCCATTGAGTGGCAGCTACCATTGGTGGTTATTAATAAGATTGCTGTAATGTCAATTGGTGTGCCACTTTTTACAAACTACACTTTGAATGGAGATTGGGCATAACGATCACCAGTGATTTTAAATTCTCTGTACATTGTGCCTCCATTGCGTCAAAAGCACACAAAAAAGCTTATCTTATACGTAAATGTTTTAAATTAGTATAGCAAGTTCCCTTGTCAATGCATATAAGACATATGTTAGACCAGTTTTACAGTATGGTTCTGAGGTTTGGAATCCACACCTAAAAAAAAGATACTAAAAAAATCGAAAATGTTCAAAGGAAATTTACAAAATATTTACCTGGATGTATTGGGTTATCTTACTATGAACGTTTAGTTAAACTCAATCTGGAGTCTCTCGAATTTCGTAGGCATATCATTGATTTATGTAATTGCTATAAGTTGATTCGGACCAATCAGGGCGAAGGACTTCCCTTGATTGAGGTTCACTACGGTTGCACTAGAGGGCACGCTTGGCGTTTTGACTGGAAAAGTGCCAGATGTAATAGCAGGCACTATCACTTTATATTATGTGTGGGGCGTGTGTGGAATACTTTGCCTCGGGAAGTGGTGGCCTCTTCTTGTATTGCGACATTTAGTAGAATACTCAATAAAACGTTTTACTATTCATGACTCGAGTATTCTTACTCACGATTTTATTTCTATATTTTATTACTCATTAGTATGCATGTAAGTGATACCAACAGGTATCCTGTGTAATTTCCTTTCCTTGTTTTGGGGATAAACTAATTATTATTATTTTTTTATATTATATTATATTATATTATATTATATTATATTATATTATTATAAATATTTTATCTCTTTACTAATCGAAATGTTCTTTTTATAACTGAGAATGGGGGAAACCTAAAACCTAGACCTATCTAATGGATAAACGACGATACGTGAATAAAACGTACGTATAGGTTTAGCTTACGTATTTTGGACGTTGCCGGTACGTTTTAGAATTTGTTTTTGGACGTTTTCCATTAGATAGGTATAGGTTTTAGGTTTCCCTATTCTCAGTTATAAAAAGAATATTTAGATTAGTAAAGAGATAAAATATTTATACGTGTATGTTAGCACGGAGGTTAGACGGGAGAAGAATGGAAGATAAACAAGGATATCTAGTACAGAACTTGATAAAAAAGTTTGGTGTTATGAAAAAATAAGATAGGCGAAAATGCGGGAAAAGCCATAGAGAACGAAATGAAAGAGGATAAAATTTGGGGTCGAGTCGACCTCTCGCGTTTTTTTCATCCCATCACTCCTTCGGCCCCCAAAACACGGTTTACTTGATGACGGCTATCTTGTGCGCGTGTCTGATTCTGTCAAATCGTATTATTCCCCTACTAGGCAGCTATAGTTACCTAAGCACATCAGCTGAAATCAACCGAAGCTAGTGGCCGCCATGCAACACAAAGCCTTAACCATCAACAATTAGTACTGCACGTTGGCGTTGTTGTTGTAGTTTTGCTTCCTGTTGCCATCGTAAATTTGTAATCATAGTAAAAATAGACGTACAAAAATGGTCACAGTAATTTTAAATGGTCAGTAGTAGTAATAAAATGACACAATGAAAGTTCAAAAATGATCGCAGCAGTTAAAACTTTCAAACTTACAAATAGTTACTCTTACTTAAGCACATCAGCAGAAATGAACGAAAGCTAGTGGCCGCCATGCAGCTCAAAGCCTAACCATCAACAATAACTAGGACGTGTCTAACCATCAACAATAACTAACGCGCCTATTTTATCGACAATGATCGTGTTGTTGATTACTTGTCGTAGTCCGTTTGTATTGTTACTTAGATGGCGTGTTGCCAACGTTCACTAAAATAGCATTACAAATTATTACAATCTTTTATCTATTTATTATTAAGGAGCGGTAACTCTGACGATGTTTTTTTACCAGTACAGCTCAAAGCCATTGTTATTCGTTAAGTAATAAAGAGTGATAATTATTTTGACGACAGGTGGCGTTTTGCAATCTTTTTTGTTAATGCCTCCCCAAAAGTCAAAGCATAAACGGCACGTATTGGATTTACAAGTGTGTTGAATGCCAACTTACAAACAAGTAGCACGTCCATTTTATCAACAATGTTATGATGCCGATTATTTCTTGCAGTCCGTTTGCATTGTTACTCCTTACCTAATAAAGAGTAATGTTTATTTTGTTCACCGGTGGCATTTTCCCAACATACAGAAAAATAACATTACAAATGATTGCAATCTTTTTAGTTAATGCCTTCCCAAACGTCTAACCTTAAAAGGCACGTATTGGCCTAGAGCTTTACAAATTTATACACAAACTGATCGGGGTTGACACGAGCTTTCAGACTGGTTACAATAGATTTGGTAGAAGGCCCCAAACACCTCATTGAAATAAAATAAATACAATAATGTCTGCACATTCGTGTATTGAATGCTTAAAACTGTACATCGTTACTCCACCACTGTTCAGAGCAATATTTTATTAAAGTAATTCACAGTCAAATTTGACAAGGGTGGCAATATTCGCACGTGCCTAAAACGACCCAGTGACTACCAGGCCTTTTGCAAGTGTATAAATTTATGACGCTCCTGCCGGCAAGGTTCAGCACGTGAATTAAAGGAAAGGTTCCCAAGAACATAGCGCACGTAGGTCTCAAACTGTCGTTAATTTTGGAGGTAATCATTTCGTAGACAAAACGTTTCTTTTTTCGTCGATTTGCAAAATGGCTTCGTGTTCGCTCTGCAGCACATGTCAATTCAATTCTCACAACACCGTTTATTACTAAGGACACGTGAGAAGAATCGTCAGTGTTGTGATCATCACTAAGGTCAAAGCAGATTAAGCAATGTCCAGCATGGAACATGTCGTAAGTAATGCCATTCCCAATATTATGAAAAGACTTGCCTAACCACTATACATAGATATGTAAGCATTTACCTAATTGTTGTTGCCAAAGTCAAAAGTGAGCGGTTTCCCATTAAATATTTCACCATCGACGGAAAGGATTATGGAATTGAGTCCAAAGTTATCAAAATAGAACTGCAGGTCGTTTGTTCCTTGGTCCTTAGGTCCTTAGTTCAGTCTTCCTATTGGGAAATTTGCTGATGAAGAATGGGCCAGCACGCGAGCATGCACCTATAAATGTTTGGAGAAGGAGTTACTTTGCGTAAGTGTAGTGAAGCATCTAGAAACTCAACAATAAGATTGACATTGGTGGCTTTACCAGCGGTGTTCAAATATAAATAAAAGGGGGCTCTGTGGGGAACGAAATGAAACTATTTTTCTGTATTGTTTAAAATCAGTATTAGTTTCATGACTAGATCGTGATGCAATCGCCCCATTAATTCCACGTCCATTAATTTGGTGATACGTCCTTGTCTTTCGGCTAGGGTGCTCCACCCGGCAGCATACAGTTGAGTGCTTTTAGCTTTGGTAGAATAACTCAGCAGCGTTTGCAGGAAAGCTTTAAATCTGTATTTGTCGTTGGTGCTACTCGCTAATTTTTTCCATTAAAAAAAAATGTCCACTTGAGAAAACATAGATTGTAGCCATAAATTAGACTCGTTTACTTGAGCAACTTTGGGCAAGCGTCAATTTGGTTCCAACACTGGCAAGTAAATGTACCTTGATGTACAATTAAGTCTGTGAGAGGTCCATGTAACTTTTAATTCTGGGAACGGTGAAGTTCATAACTTGACCAGCTGCAACTGGCGCTACTGGTCGATATTCTTCATATTTCGTTTTTTGAATTAGAAGTTTCGTCGGTTAAAAAGAAAACAGATCCAGAGGGCTCAACAAACACTCGCTGGAAAATGGGCTTAGAATACTTATGATGGCTGCTGAATAATGAGTGGTTGACTGGCGAGAGCTCAGGTTTATGTAGACTTGTAGAGGTCTTCTCCCCTTCCCCTACCCACTCCTTAATCTAAAACTGTTTCAATAGCAACCTTCATTTTTCTTGTTCGTGTTACCTTCGGCCAAACGTTTGCGTTTTATCTTCATATAGGGGCCCCTCAACCACGACCCCCATCTTAGTTTTTTCCTATATCACTCATTACGTCACTGGCAGTTTTTAGGCTCCATCGTTCAGAGTACCGTAGTAAGGTCCAGGCCTAATGCATCTTAATTTATAATTAGGCACGTTAGAGTTTTGATGCACAAGACTAGCTCCGTCATCGTTAGTCAATTCTATCGTGTTTCTATTAGTATTAAGATTGTTGGGAAATGACATTTGACAGAAGGCTACTTCGGACTGTTTCTCCAAATGGATCGGTTTGGCTAATTGTACGATAAACTTTTACAAGGTGTTTTTTGGATAAAGATCCATAGACGCATTGCTCGAAAGACACACATAAAATCCGTCATTCATATTTATATCGTTTCTAGATCGGTAACCCAAGAAATAAAAGAATCGGGGTAGCCTTACCACTTGACAAATTGTTCAGTGTGCGCCTGACGTTTCCTGGTAGGGAGCATACGTTCGACTTCATATAGCCCCGGAGGCGTTACCGATTGCAAATCTTGCTTGTACCACGTGACAAAATATCTTGATTGTCGTAATCTCTCACTGTGTAAGTACGAAAGGGACGTATACGATTTTTGCTTTTAATATACACAATCTCCTCCGACCAATTTGGTGTGTAGCCTTTGTCAAACACTCTACTTCTAAGGTTCATTCTAACCGGCTCACCTATAGCAAACCCCCCTCCACCCCCGTATAGATTGGCGAAAACCTCTCCCTTATTACCTTCGTTTACCTGTATCGGCTTCATTTTAATGGATCTATGATACGAATAGTTATAAGCGTGCATTATATCTTGCAAAACGTCTATATATATTTGTTGGTGTTGTTGGCGTGTAAATAATGACTGATTCTCGTGTGCAGCGTTTTAATTACATTTCTGCTGGGCAACATTTTATATTTTCGTTTTACGTGTCATAATGATGTACCATAAACCCCTTAAAATACTCTGTTTACTGGACCGTTTAGGAAGTCTGTTCCGTGATCCAACCCGGCCACTGGAATTTGCCCCTTATTAAATAATTCGGTTTAGGCACGACTCACTGAAATCCCGTCTTTACGTTTTAAAGGCAGAGAAAAAACTTCTTTTGTAAACGCGTCAATTACGATCAATAAAAAATGAACATCGTCGTTCCATTGAGCTAAATGAGACATCAGCACGAACCAATCCCCATATTTTATCTATTCCACTTACCTATTACCCTATTCGAATTTACATTTAATAGGCCTAAACAACCTATTATTAATTAGGCCAGCCAACCAGCTCTTAATAGCCTGAGCGAAATTCTGTGGCCCTTGTCTTTCAAGGATTTACACATTCTAGCCACTCCTCGAAAACCACCTTTATCTCGTGGATTAAAATAAAGAGACTTTACAACGTCATTAATGGAAGTTATTGTCCCACTCACAATCATCAAAACCTTCAAAATCTATTAACAGACGGGCGCAAGGGGACGTTCAAGAGGCCTGCTCACGGATCCTAATACCGGTGGGGTAGGGTGCCTCATCTATTTACTGTCTACAAGGTACAGTAAACGCTGTAGAACGTCTCAACGCTGCCTTGTGAGGAATGCAGGATCTAATAAATTGCCATCCAGGCATTATTTCACTGTTTTTCTAACCGTCTTAATATCGGTTATTGAGCCGTGAATTAAATCTACAACTTTCGAACCTTCGATCACTTTACTGTCGTGTATCATCTGATCCTTAGTGTCGTAGTCCACGTCAATGCTGTCTAAAACACGCTTGATTCGACCACTGTACTTTTGAGGTGAAATGGACATGTTGGGCCTAAATTCGACGTCCGGTTTAAATTCATCTCCTAACGTACTTTACGTAGACGGGAAGTTACTACTGCAACTTCTGCTTCACCCAGCTGTGCTGGACCCAGACACTTGCCCAGCCTCGGCCATGGCCACCTGGGGCGCCACGTTGTAGGTGCGCTGAAAGATGCTAGTATCACTTAATGCATGGCTTCGTACTTTTTGTCGTCTAAATAACGTAGAAGCATTTGAGTGTACAGCTTGGATTTATCGTATTTGCTAAGGGTTTGATTGGCCAACACCTCTCACAGAATCGTTCAAGTTATTGAACGGCTGGGTAAATTGCGACCTGGGGTGTGGGATGGTTCTTTCATCTCAGGCACCCATAGGGATCAACTGCATGCGTTTATACATTTTTTTAGCCAGATAGTAAATATCCTAGGAGACAAGAGCACTGACATTAGAAGAGCCCCTAAAAATCCACCCTTTTGATTTTTGACTAAATGTTCGTGTTTTTCTTTCTCACCGCAACTTCTAGAAGATCGTTTTAGGAGCAATTTTTTTGTATTTCTTGTGAGTTCTTTTCTTTTTCTGCATTTCCGTTAAAGGTACTCTGCCGTTTAACAAGTTTAGTGACGCTAAACACAGCACCTGTCACACTTCAGGGAAATTGAGTAAAATGCATTTGATGCGCTGAGAGGTGGCTTTCAAATGCAGTAATTCTAGTAATGGAATGAAATCTAGGATTCTCTCAGCCATACTACGTAGGCAGGTATAAAGTCTTTGTTTACTCCCAGTTGACGACCAATCACTTTTCACTGACTTCAGTTTGATTTAAACACAAAAAATACTGTGTTTTTAACGAGATAGTTCTTAACATTTTGAAAGACAGGTTGTGAACAACGTTAATGACTGATACGCCTCTATGGTGCGTGCCTCAGAATAACTTTATTAATGAGGCTGGCTGGTAGCTTGTGAATCAAGTCGTCGATAATCAGGATTGAGTCACGTGGCAGACTGACGTAAATATCTTGATGTAATTTAGAGTGGATTGAATGGGAATCGGGCTGGTTTTCCTCAAGACGTCAAAAGAGGCTGATCTTCCCCATAGCAATAAGTGACGCTCATCGGGGGTGGATCGATAAGGTCTTAAGAGTTTAAAATCAATTTTGCTGTAGCTGCACTCTTGCCAGAAAACGTGGGACCCATAAAACATAGTTGGCAGGATCTCTCAGCCTCGCATCCATGAGTGACGCCACTCCCGACTCCCACTCCCATTTATACCACTCTTGGGAACGAAATGTATTTTTGTGTGGTTTTAATTGAGAGCGAGCTTATTGTTGTGTGATTTTAAAGTAGTTTAGGCCTACACCCTCTGCACCTCTGTCCAGTAAACTCCAACCCGCTATTTCATTCCATAAGGTCACCTCTTCTATTCTTAATCCGTATTCCCTGAAGCAACCATCTATACATTTTTATGTTCGCAATCAAGAATTTAATTAATTTTCCCGCCATTTTTATGACCATTCTTTTTTACATACGTTACAGCAGCACTTTTTTCCAACTTTGTAGTACTGTTTTTTTTCATTCTCTGTTCAAGTTTTCTCCCTTTTTCTCGTACAAAGGCATTCTCAAATTTCAGCAGTTAATTTCTTAACCTTCGCCTTTGTATTCCCATACACGTTCTTTCATCTTAAACACACACACTAAACCAAAACTTCTACCATACATAAACAGCACATGAAACTCTTTGAAAGCTTTCTTATTGCCCCAACGAAAATTGCTAGGCAGCTGAAAGCAAGTAAGGTGAAATTATTTTTATGTTTGATCTGTGTTTGGCTAGACCGTATTGAGTTTGCACGTGATTCATTGATTCCTTCTATTTTTCATGTTAATGTCAGTTCATGTTAGTTGTGTAAGTATCATTGACATTTCGCTACTCAGCTCTGTTGTTTAGATCTGTAAATCAGTGAGACCCTGGTCTCTTGAGAGGATGTACAGATTCCCCCTCAATTCAGCCTGAAAATAATTGAAAACTGAGCAATGAGTAATTTTCAAATTTTCGTTTTAATTTTCGAACTCAGTGGGATAACTTGGCAATAAATAACAAGACTTCAAAATGGCTTAAACGCTTGGCAGGAATCATTGGCAAGTTTTAATTTGGCGATTCTAAGTATATAACAAAATTCCTAAATCTGACAATCCAACTCAATTCAAAAGTTATTTTGAATGAACACGTTGACTGTGTGGAGATCATGGCTAAGTGGGGCAAAAGCTCAGCTTTGGTGCCTGACAGATCTGATCTTGTTGACGACAGGATGGGCCTACTTAAAATTTCCCTTGAAAATCTGCGCCATGCAGGGTAATGTGAGAGACTACCATTCTCAATCAGTAGCTATGGGATTTAATCTGGCTTGTCCTGCACATCACATCGGCCCTTCAAAGTAAGTAGAGGTTTCTCGGTCCACGTCCCCGGGTTTGCCCTTCCCATTACTGCATTCGTTCTCCTTCAAAAATGCCTAGTCATATTCATTAGTTTCATTAGTTTAATTCAGATGACATAACATCTTTAAAACTCACGAATTATACTGAAATATAACTCCACTACTTCACTGAACAGTGAAAGAGAACTATACATTTATAACCATGAGTTTATTGTAAGTATTCTCGTATAGTTTTGTGATATCAGAAACGATAATAAAGAGAATATGCATAATGTTAAACGAGTGTATTTCATCTGTTTATTTAAACACTACGGGATTTTGGTCTTTTAACACATGGAAATGAACAACAGTACAAAAAATAGCAAAAGTTGCAGTACTAGGTGTATACGAAAAAACATACTGTCGCTAATTATCGACGTTGGCTGCCTGTGTTTTATTGCCAACAAATCTACATCTATTGTTGTCACCGTCTCGGAATTGTAGAATTACAATAGTATACGTCAGTATAGTACTAATGAGGGGGGGGGGGGGATTGAGGCTTAGTACTAATGATCTAGAAAACAAAACAAAATTATGAATTAGTACGCACTAAGAGTAAATAAATAAATAAATAAATAAATAAATAAATAAATAAATAAAACTTAACTACTATTTATACCGTTGTGAAAGTAGTCCGGCGTAATGGAAACAATCCACCATCATCATTTATTTCGACTGGCCCAACTTATCCATTAACATGATTACCTAAATAAACGAATAGTGCAACATTAATACCTACGCTCACGTTTTTTAATATGGTTGCGTAGTAACAGATGTAGAGTTAATAAATTACCTGAAATTCTTCACGGCGAGTCAAGTTTTCTCGTCGTATTTCGTGTAGGGATTTCCAGCCAAGAGCAGCCTACGTGAAATCATTGACTATAATAAGTGTCCACAACATCTTGTAAAGTGTCCTCTTGTAACAGTGAACTAAATATTACATCACCCCACCACTTGCGTGTGTCCAAATCATTTAATGGTGACACTGTCATTGTGCTTATTTCTTAGCTAAATTTGCTGTTTGTTTATTTAATTGTGAAATTCGCCCATTGCTGCTATTTTTTAATTATTGTATTTCAGTCTGATAGATAAAAACTTTCTTAAATGGTTAACCAACTCGTTGAAATATTACCCGTAGTTAGCCTTAATAGCATTTGAAAACCTAACACAAATTAGACACTGTAACAAACTTGCAAGTACCATGAATTTCCAGAAAAGTCAACAATGCAATGCACTTATACCTAAATTTTCAGAAATGTTTGGCAGTGATTATCCTTCAACTGCAGAATTTACTCATGCAAACCACGTGAATGGAAATTTGAAACAAACAAAGAGAACAATGGAGAAAACATTGTGAATTGCTAAGAGGAGTAGTATAATAAAGAAAGCTCTCCCTATTCTCTTGTAAGATCATAAACCTCGAACCAATTAACCAATTTTATTGAGTTTGGGAATAAAACTTCAAATAAACATGGAATGGATTTGTAAAGTATGAAAGGAATAGGGCAACTGTTTTTAAAAATAACATGGACAACAGATCAGCAGCAGCAAAAGATGAAAGGTTCTGCCATTTTCTTTAGTCGGCATTCAATAGAAAATAGAAAGTGAATGCGTGATTCTGTTTATAAAAGAACTGCTGCAAATTATTTAAATTTATGCTGTTTTACACGAAATGATCTGTTATCAAACAAAATTAATGAATTGGAATTACTTCTTTATTATCTAAATCACAACCAATCCATAAATTCAAGAACTGTTTACCGATCCTTAAGTAAACCTCAGCATGAACTTCCATGTTAAATGTCAATATTTGAAACCCTAAAATCGTCCGAGAATTGACATAGACCAAAGAAATTTAGTATTTGGGTTGTAAGTAACTATTGCACAGAAAAAAAATTAATGTCAAGAATCGAATCGTTTCTCCTTCACAGCATGGCCATTTTTTGTTGTTGGGATTCTTTGCCCTCACCTGGAGATGAAACGATTTTCAAGACTTATAGCTTAAAACGTAGATATGAAGAAAGCCTAGGACATTTTGAACACTATATTAATGTGACTGCAATACTCTTGTTGTGCTTCTTCTTCTTGTTGGGGAAAATTTGCTTTCAAATACAGATCGAATCAATGTGCCGATTTTGAATTGTCATAGCTTCAAATGTAGGTATTACAGGGACCAGTCCCTTTTTTTACGCTATCGAACTAATGAACTTAATATCAAGTTTTTTAGCTTGACCTTGGGGTAATTCATGGGGGTTCGAAATCTTGTTCGATTTGTACTATTAAGAATGATTTGTGTACGAAATTTCATGCATTTAGCTGGATCTGCAAAAATTTGCTGGTCAAGTCTCAAGGATGGGGCAAAGGGGCAATGGAGAACCTTGAATGGAACGATCAATATGTAAATACAAGCAAAAGACATGTAAACCAACAGTGTCGCACTAAAACGTGTAACAAAAAGTTTCAGCTTGTTTTTTTTTTGGCTGCTGGAGGTTTTTACTGCGACGCCGAGGGCTTACTTATAATTTTCTTCTTTCTGTTATTTTGGAGAATTGAATTTACATCCGTATATTACGGTTACACGTTCTTAATACTAATAGTCTTACATATGAACATTTGATTAAAAATAACGCTTAAGTATGTGTAAGCCTTAAGAACATAATTGCCCTAAAGGAACAGACACAAGTAAAAACATCGCCAGCATCCCAAGAATAAAGGTGGAGATTTTTTTACACATATTAGTGTGATGCTGATGGTTCATGCGTTTTGAATGACTTGTGTACTAAATTTTATGCTTTTAGGTTGAATTTAGAACTAGTATCTGTTGACCATTAGCATCATCAAGGAGCACAGGTGGGCCTTTAGGGTATCTCATTGTTTCTATTGCCGGTTTAATTTCTACTGTTAAGAAATATTCGTTTACCAAATTGCATGCTTTTAGAACAAGAATTTGTTGGTAATCAATGATCAAGGATGGGGCCAAAATAGGTAGTGCTGGTGGCTTTAGTGATGTTTCATGAGGGATCCATGGCGGGTTCGATTTCTACTGCTAAGGAACACTAGTGTCCTACAGTGCATGTTTTCAATCTGATCAGCAAGAATTGGCTGGTCAATCATGAATGGGGCATCCGGGCCAGCACTGTCGACCTTGGGAATATTTCATGGGGGGTCAAAATCTAGTTCTATTTGTACTATTAAGAATGATTTGTGTATGAAATTTCATGCATTTAGCTGGATCTGCAAGGATTTGCTGGTCAAGCCTCAAGGATGGGGCACACGGGCGATGGAGGACAATGGATGGTATTTCATGGGTGATCTACGCTGGCTTGAATTGGATTGCTAAGAACAAGTTGTGTACCAGATCTCATTATTTTAGCCCGATCTGTAAGCATTTGTTCATCACGCAGGGGACACAGGGGACACTCTGGGGCCTTGGGGGTATATAGATCGGGATCCATAGCTAGTTTCATTTGAACTGCTGTGAATGACTTGTGCATCAATTTGCATACTTTTAGCTAAAAATGCAAGAATAATCAAGCCTGAGGAAAGAAGCACAGCTTGGCACTGGTGGACGTCTTGGGGACATTTCATATGGGTTCCGTGGCTGTGTCGGTGCATCCTGCTAAAAATAATTTCCGTGCCAAAATTAAAACTTTTATCACGAACGGCAAGAATTTTGTTGGTGATCAACCTCTCGGAGGCAGGGTGTGTGTGCCATAAGAGGGGAGGGGAGTCTGGGAATCTCAAAAGGGTTCTATTTTTAATTCAATTTATACTGCTTAGAATGATTTGACAACCAAATCTCATGTTTGTTGCTGAATGTGCATAATTTTGGCGATTAACAGCTGTATTAATGAGGGCGAAGAGTTCCAACAACAAATTGCCATGCTATGGAGGCCAAACGGTTAGATTGATGTCATTAAATTTCAAATAGACTGAAATAGTTAGGGTGATTTCGTGTTGGTCTATGTCAATTCCGGGGGGAAACTATGGTGTTCAAAGTTTACCGTTTCCCCAACAAAAATAAAAACAACAAGAATATTGTGGTCACATTCAAATAGCGTTGAAAATGTCCTGGTCATTGTTAATACCTACATTTTAGCTGTACAAATTGAAAATTGGTTCATTGGGTCGATCTCTAGGTTAGATCGAAATTTTCTAACAAGAAGAATAAGTAGAACAACAACAAGAATATTGTAGTCAAACTAAAATAGCAGTCAGAAGGCCGAAAGACTTTTCCATACTTACGTTTTAGACTGTAAACTTGAAAATTTGTTCACTGGTTGGATCCCCAGGTGAAGAGTCCCAACAACAAGAAAAGCCTGTGCTCTTTACATCAAACGTTTCGATAATTCGTCACTAAAATTTTAACACAGTGAAAGAGTAACGAAATGACCCAAAATACCGAATTCCATTAGTTTATGTCAATTCAAGGGGAACCTATAGGCTTTCAAAGTTTGACGATTAATATAGAATTTAGTGCTGAGCCTTACATAAGGATAAATAATTTGAATCATTCATTTTTCCAATTTCTTGCCTTCGCTGTATCCTTAAGCCAATCTGAAAAAAAGCTGACCAAATTGTTGAATTTTATGGCACATTTCATTCAATTAGTTATTGAAAGCATTTATTATTTCATTAGATATTTACCTTGTTTGTAATGATGTCAGCCACATTCACAATACTAACTATGCGTGTTGTAGCCATTACTAAACTGAGGATTCCTGCAATCTTACGCAGTTGGAGGACGTTATCATACAATTTGGTTAATGTAAACAGATATACATAAAGACATAGTGTTGTAGTTTGGAGTGCAAGAATTGTTGTTACAAGTAGTGAAAACGTGCTCGTTATGGCATCAGCTAGTTGATACACTTGTGTGTAACGAAATCGTATCTTAGTCAGATGTTGACTTATCTCACCATCCGATGTTGATAAAATGTCGTTCAGTTTAATATTCAGAGTGGAAAAACACAGTGCACACAGATTAGCAACCAGACTGAAAAACATGAAGCACAAAAACTCTACCACGTAGGATACACTAACGGTGAATGTCATGATGAGCCGATTGGTATGATTACGATATGTCACAGTGTAACATATCCAGGTCATAGTAGTACCTAAACTTAGTACAATGTGAAATAGAGAAATGTTGAAATAAAACTTTGTTTTAGAAATCCGATTAACCATAAGATCATCAACTTTGGCAAAGAGCGAAAATAAGTTCCAAAATGGCATTTCTTGAAAAAGACAGAAAATGAAGGCATTTGTTACAAATCCCAACCATGCTGCAAGACTTGCAACAATTATATCCCTGTCGTAAACATTACCGTATGTGGATTCTGATACCGATTTATATGCAATCTGCATGTAAATGGTGGCTGACAAACCAAAAATAAATAAAGCTGCAAATTTGTAAACTGTAGTAATGAATCTTTTTCGAAAGTTTCGTTGTCTGGAGTGCATTACGGATTGAGAGATCCCATGAAAGCAGGCCAAATAATTGGCCGGTAATAATAAATGGCTGGCAAACGGAATAGCCAATCGAACAAAAGGTTCATAATTATTTTGTTTGACGTCTTCATCAAATTGTGTCCCTTTAACTGAATCCCGTGTCGGACACTGCATTTTCTGGCCGAAGTAAAAAAAAATGAACACGAAACAAGTTGAGTTGCAAAAGAAGCTACAGGCTCGGTTATCCTTTACACTCTTTTTAATAAGGTGACCCAGATTATCAGCTTGACTAGAGGCAGAAAGCAATTTGCTTCTTGCAACTGGTATCAATGTTGACCATTCGCTCAAGCGAAACCATCAAACTTGAAATCGAAAGGCAATTACTGGCTCTTTCCATCATACTCGAAAGCTAATTTTACTAATGCATTTCTTAGGTTGGCCAAAAACGTTGAATAAGTTCAAACTTAAATTAAGACGTAATGTAATAAAGGTTTCATAAACAATCCACATGTAAATGGTGCCTGACATACCCAAAAAATAAAGCTGAAAATATGTATACACCATCATAGCGCTTTTTTGAAAGTTACATTGTTTGGGGTGAATTACGGACTGATAGTAAACATCCCATGAAAGCAGATAATGATAACTGGCTGGCAAACGGAGTAGACAAACGAACACACATTAATATTTTGTTCAACGTCTTCATCAAATTGTGTCTCTTTTACTAAAATCATTCCTGGTGCTAACTAAATATGATGATTGTCTTTCTGACGGTAAATAATTTTTTAGCTATGGAAAAAATGACTTGGCCAATTTGTCGAATAAGCTTTCAAAATCTCACAGGGGGGGGGGGCGAATTGCTCCTCCCCCCCCCTAGTTATGCCACTGAAGGACAATCTGGTAAAATCATTTCGACTTTCAAAATGACATGATTCTGATTAGAACTAAACCAATGACCAATTCCATTATAACTGATAAGAATCTCAAAAATAGTTTGGATTACGAAAATCATCTTAGGCATTGAATTAAGAGGTAATCAGAGAAGTAATTAAAGTGTATTAAAGGTATGCTTCTATTACTTAAAATATCACCAAATTTATTTATATTAAAAAGCACATCAGGCTTTGGGTTGTATTTCTTACTACAGATACTAATGGTCAATTTAGCTAAACGGCAACTACGACAGTTGCGATCAGCAATGATCTTAGATGGGGTGCGTATGAACGAGTCTTGTCCTCCATGCGTGGTGGTTGTCCAGCTGTAATTCCATTGATGCTAGATGAGAAAACTAGCGAGGCTAGTGAAACCAATTCTGCATAGCGTGGAACAGGATAAAAACGCCATATAGTTGATACTCAAGCTACGGCGTCTTGTAAAGCCAAGCAGGGATAAAATCACGTACATTTATACTTAGCTCTACTTGAACCAAAGAGAGGATTCGACTTACTATCTGCCACCAACCAGAACGAAACTACAATGACGTTGTAGAAAACATGGTGGCCAATTACACACCAGTGGAAGCTAGCACTTGAGCGGTTTGTCAATTGGGTATAGCAAAGCACTTGCGTCATGAGGCACACCAGCAAGAAATCTGTTGAACCAACGAGGAGTTAGGCCTGATGGGAGGGAAGGATAATCAGGCGACACTACCATGGCTAGGTTGTTGACTGGCAATGCATAAATGGTGTTTTTTCCCAGTTTTGCTGCCCTCCAGTGCAAAGGCGTTGCGGGCTTTGGAGAATTCGTTTGAAGTTGCAATGACACACAGACAGTTGAGATTTTCCTTGCCAGGGATATGAATTTACTATGAGTTTGAATATGCTGTCATTCCAACTTAAAATAACTGCTACCATAAAATGAACTGTCAATATTTTGGTCTAATCGCAGGGTGTAACAGCATGGTTCCCAAATTATTACAGAGTTACACGCTACTTTACTCCTGGTATTCACTGGCGTTGACATTTTTCGTTAAAGAGCTCAACACAGCAGTAACACAGCAAATGGATATAAATATTAAGTTTAATGTTAGATGACTTACACAAGAACTGATGTCCAGTGCAGTTCCCGTTACACTGCTACCTTTGGGAGAGTTCTAATCTAAGAGACGATTCGAACTACTGACTACACATTTACAGAATTTAGTTGGGTGTATTTCTGTAATAAATTAATATCGACTGAAGCCTTTAATCCAACACTGTTTACTTTAACAATAGGAGGAGAAATTAATGAAACTTTAATTGAAACAACACGCTTTTAACCAATTATCCGACTACATTGACTTTCAAATACAGCAGCTAAAGTCAAGGTTACTTTCGAATCAACTACATTAATTTAATTTAAACTGCCGAACGCCTATGGTGGTTTTTAAGGAATCGTGAGTTAAACTTTCACCCTTCAAGTTTCAAACTTAAAATCTCCAAAACCAATGGCACGCACCTAAGCTAACTTACCTCATGCTGAGCAATTTCTTACTTACGAATTCCTGTTTTGGGATTGGTGATACAGTATGCCTGCAATTCAGACTGCACTGACAAGGCCAGTCATGTCTGGCTTTTATACCTGTAAAGTGCATAAAAAGATGAAACACTCTGGAACATTCCAAGAATTTACCTAATTCTTAGAGCGAAGTTCAGCATCTTGTTCAAACGTGACGTATTTTGGGTTTGCAACCATGTTTTATCCTGGGTGCAATCGTAGCTTGAGGGAATACAATAGGAACAAGACGGCAAATGTAAAAATGTGAAGCCAGATGCACTTGCAGTTCAAACACTTACTTATATTTCAATACCTTTGTGATATACACTAGTGTGGTGTCTTCATCAGATGGGTAAGATAAATACATAATAAAACCACTCACACTAGAATATACTATAAAGGTGTCAAAATATAAGTGTTTACTGCAAGTGTGACTAGCTTTACAATTTGATGGAAGTGTTTTATTGCGCACAACGTGCCTAGCAAGACAGAAAAGTGACAAGACGAATTCGCTTACTGTGAGTTGAGAAGCCACACATTTTGGACTATAGCTTACTAACTAATCGACCAAATTAAACCCACTACAGCTCAAAACGAGCAAAAGACCCATGGTTTTCATGCCTGCTAAAAGTTAATTTTCAATGAAAGAATAATTTACAAAGTTACCTTTTCCATCACATTACCAAAGATATTTTCTCATGGCAGCGCTCCTTAGGCCCCCATGCATGAGAGAACAAAATACACTGTAATAAAACAAGTTATATGTATAACTAACAACCAACAAGTTTGTAATATAACTGAAATATCATTCAATTTTCATCGAGTGTTTAAAAACTATAAATTATAGCTTCCTGAGTCCACGTAATTTGACGCAGTAATGTAAACATTAGGATCACTATCCCACTTTTAAGGGTTACGTATTTCAACATAATAAATGTCTTTCCTTTAAGGTCGAAGTGTCAACAAGAGGGTTTGGGCCTTGAAACATTTCTTCTTATAGGTCATTTTAAATTTCAATGATTGATCTTTGACAAAACCATTTTTAAAAGTGTCCCTAATTTTGTATTCATAATTATAATAGTGATTATAAAAAAGTATAAGCCTTTAAATTTGAAACATTTATTTTTTAAATAATAATAATAAAATTAATTGTTGACTCATGCTCTCCGCTCCTACTAAAAAGAACTTTAATTTATTTGTTTTGTGCTTTTAAAATCTTTCAGATGCCTTGCCAAAAAAATACCATATCATTCTGATTTGAGGATTAACGAAAGCGTCTGTAATTAATTTTTTATAAGGTGAACAAAGGTTTATGCTGTTGGTTTTCATTTCATTAATAAGACATCGTTTGCTGTGCACCATCTATCCATAGATACATTTCACTTGCGCGGAACCATATGCGAAGGGCTATTTGCAGTATTTCATAGAGTTCCATTTCTAGTTCAATTTGTACTGCTAAGAATGGCTTGGGTACCAAATTGCATTCTTTTAGTTGGATCTGCAAGAATTTGTTCATCAGGCCTCAGAGAGGGGGCACAGAAGGCACTGCAGGGCCTTGACGTCAAAAATATGCTCCCCTTTTTCAATGACGCTGTGAAAAGAATGAACATGCGTGCCCTTACGTATTATTAAGTAGGTCATTAAAAAAGCTTAGAGAGTGCACAAATATGTAGTAAAAAGACAACTTTTAGGGACAACGTTCTGTTTTCACGTGTAAAGTAGTTAAATCCACACATATCATGCCATAATCAAGTCCCACCACCAATACACACAGAAATTTTAAAATTAAAAACCTAAAACGTAAAACCTAAGCTTCCCTGAGCAGAACAAAATACAAAAACCAACAAGTAAAATATAAAACGAAGTGAAATTCCAATGCTCCTCACTTCAAACCTCCACTCCCAGGGGAGGTAAACTTTTACCTATTGCTAACCTTTTCTGCTCAGGGAAGTAAGTATAGGTCTTTAGTTTTAAGTTTTTGACTTTAAAATTTGTGTGTATTTGTGTGTTGGGTCTTGACTCTGGCATGATACGTATGCTGTACTTTTAACTACTTCCCACTTGATAACAGGGCGCTGCAATCCAAGAAAAGTTGTATATTTACAACATATTTGTGCACTTTAGTAGTGTAGTTTGCCCGTATCTACAACAGCTCGGCTACCTTCTACAATACTAATTCTTATCGTCTCATCTGTGACGTCACAGATGAGATGACGTATTGGGTTAGTGTTAGTATGACTATGCATTTTTATAGTGACTTGCACTTTTTTTATTAGATTTTGCGTGGCGTCTACCTCCTTTGAAGGTTGGAGTCAGAAAGAAAGATGGCTTCCGGTTGTAAGTAATATGTAAGGCCTGCTCGCTCTCTGATTGGTCGAGAGTCGGTCACGTGAGCGGAGGACGTTTCCGGTCGTCCCTCGAGCGGTAGGAATTGGAACTAAAAATGGAGGATTATTTTTAAGTAATATTTCTCTGATTCGTTGAGAGAGCTGGTAACGTGACCGACGCCTGCAGCGCCCTTCCGACGGAGATTAGAACTAACTGAATAAGGCTGGTGGTAATTATTTATAGTCATTTAAATCTGATCACGACTAGACATGGATGTCGCTACACAAACCGATTTATCCTCGATGAAAGACATTCCTTCATCTGAAAAACGACTTCGAAACGTTTATGCTCCTTCAAGTGCACTAAACCCGAAGGTAGGATCGAGTTTCGTTGATTCGTGCGAACGCATTTTAAAAATAACGGAGGTGAAACCTTGTCACGTTTACGGACTTGTGATACAATATGGAAAAACAAGACTTACAAAGGAGATATTTGCAAGATCGCTAGCCTATCATGCGAAGAGCTGCTCCATTGACTCGTATTGCATCGGAGGTGAATCTGTCGAACTCTATTGTTTCATACGTTTTAAGGAAAAAGTGGATGTGGGGTTTGTGATTTGCCTTTCAAGAATGATGGTTTCATCAATTGTGCCTACAATCGTTCTACTTTCAACAGAAGCCATTCGAAGAAATTTTTTGTCAATGTTATATGCTAAAGATTCTACTCCCGTACAAACAGTAGCATCCCAAGAGCTGCTTAGTTGTGAAGGTCGAGATAGCAGCGAAAGTTATGAATTAAAAAAAAAAGAAAACAAACAGCGTTCTGTAGTGTAAATCGATAGTGCTAAACAAAAATAAAAATAAAAATTTCTCGCTGATACTAAAGTTGCGCCTCCCAACTCAGAGTTCATTCGCTTCAAAAATGTCAGACCGTGCACTTAATGCCCGTCTTAATGAGACGGCAATTACGAGGTTAAGCGACTGTATACACTCATTCACAACCTCGGTCATAAACCTGCTATTTGATATGGTTGGCAATACAAGCGGGGAGATAAGACAGTATGTTCTGGATACCAAGAATGAACTTGAAAATACTTTTGAAACGAGAATAATGGAGGCTTCGCTTAGTAATAGCTTACTGGAAGAAGAAGTTACAAACTTAAAAAGACGTGCACTACAGACGGATTCAAGCGGTGATCCTCAGTATTTAGCTAACGGTAAACGAATAACGAATGTGGCTCCGGCTCTCCACTCTAGTGACGTCACCACCTTATCGTGGTGCAAGCAAAATTGTCTTTCATTAAATAGTCAACGTAACGCCTTCGACTCCAAAAACAAAATGATAAAGAACCTCTCACAACCTACTGAATCTAACGATGCAGCTAATAAACAATATGTCGATTTCACAAATAATTTATTTGTGTCATTCAATTTTAATGCCCAACTTAATCAACCCTGGTTTGTTTTTGCTCGAGATGCTAGTTTTGTTATGACACGAAAAGCAAAGCTGACGAGAATTTCCTTGTTTTGTGAAAAAGAAAATGTCGATTTAATGGTTAGAGTGGATTTTGGAAGGAATCCATTTACGTTCCACAAACCTAGTTACGTGAAAACAATGGAAGAAATTCCAAAGACAGAGATACTTATCGAACCTGGTCAAGCTATTGTGGTTTCCAATAGTACGTATGTGAAAGAATATTTAAAAGATACGAAAGTAGACGTTTTCTTTACATTTATTTAAATTTTTTTTTTTACATTAATTTTCTTTTTTTTGCCTCCGGCCCATCTTCATCATCTCCATCTCTTTTTCTTTTTTTTTCGCTGTAAAGAAGTCGAAGAATTAGTGAATAGAACAATACTTTTTAAAGAATGTTTTTAAATCTGGTGTAGCTTACTTTTCTATTGCTACCCGCATCAATCGTCTCAAATTGTCTAATAACGCAGACACCATTGGTATGCTAAAAAAGGAAGGAAAAATCGATTTTTTTGTTTAAAAAGGGATTTAAAAAATGTTATTTAAAAGTTTTCATCTTATATTACTTACAGCTCATTTTTTCCCGTTTCTGGATTTGTGTACATGTTTGGCATCTATAAAAAAAAGAATCACGTGATCAGGAAAATGATTTAAAACTCTTTCCGGAGTTGAGACAAGCTCATTCGTTGTTTGTTGTTCGTGGAGATGAGTCGTCAAGTTCAGTTCAAAGACGGGAAAATGGATCAACAAGAAGTGACAAGTTTAGAAAATGTTGACATTGAGCAGACAGTCAGCGAGTTGAGCGATCTCGTTCAAAAACTGTCAAATCAAACAGTTACTGTTTGTAATGAGGCGATTAACGAAAATTCTGAAGAATATTACGCCGCTTTAAGACGACTAAAGGAACAATTGAACAATCGTTTAGACGCACAGGAAGATATTTTACACGAACAAAAGTATACTTTTCAAGCTTTTCAAGCAAGTGACTACTTACGACCGGATCCAGAAGAAAATATGGACTATAACGTGAAGGGGCAACGCATTGCTAATTTAGGAACACCTGTTTATGAAGGTGATGCTGTCAATCTAAGCTACGCACGTGAGAATTTCCTTCCATTAAATTCGAATCAGAACTGTTTTAACGCTAATCAGAAACGTATTGTTAACGTATCTGATCCAAATGACGAAAATGATGTTTGTACAAAACGTTATGTCGACGCTCAAAAAACCAAGAATTTGCAAACAATAACTTTTACAAACACTACACCAGCCTTAGCTAATAAACGCTGGAAAAATGATTTTTTTACAACGAAGAAAATTGCTGTAGAGGAAGTGATTGTATTTTCTGAAGATCCCAGAACCAACTTCCTCGTTAAATTGATGCTTGGTGACCGTGAAATGATGCTAGAAAAACAAGCTTTTGAACGTTTCGCAACTCTAAAATTGAGTGAGCCAATTTTAGTTGAGGAAGGGAAGAGGTTAGAGGTTTTTAACGTTGATGAAATCCCAACATTTTTCAGAAAACCAAATGGTTTTCACAGCATTGTAAAAGCTGATATTTATTATTCATTTGTAGAGTAGTAATTTTTTCCTATATGTAGAAATTAAATAATAAACATCTTTAAATAAAATGTGTGCAAAGAATACTTACTTTTCTCTCGATGGTGTCGGGTGCTCTTCCAATGGCAGTTGTGATGTGATGAAATCTTTCCCCAGTGGAATGCAACGTCACTCATTTTAATCTCGATTTTTTTTTTTTCTTGTTCGACACTAGGAAGAGGCTGTGGAGATGAACGATCTTTCAATCGCATCTCTAATTTCAGTTTTCGGGGACAAACACCTCGAAAATAAGCATGATGTTAGTTTTTAGTCAGGTCACCAACCTGTTCACTTGAAAAATGTCGCGTAGTCGGATCATGACATTCAAAAACGGTTATTGCCATCTCACGATTTTAAGAGATTAAAGGTTTCATATAAAAAGGGAAAGCTTTTCAAGAGAGCTTCACACGTCTTCAAGAGTTTAACTTGTGTTCAAAGTGTCAGACAAGTCTTCAACTTGAAATCAGGTAAGTTTACAATTGTTTTTTACATGTTATTAGATAGATTTTAAAAAAAGAGAATAAAGACTAATATGACTTTGTTCTCTCTTTTTTTTTTATTAGTAAAATGGCCTCCATACTTTTGCCAACAATGTCTCTCCCATTAAGTGTCACCGACCACGCTTTTCTGAATGTTGGCATATACGCAGAAAATATCCTTATTCATTTAAGAGACTACACTAGAGCAACGTCGAGGTTTTTTCCTTCCAAAAACGGTATTCCATTGTCGCTGCAACAATGGAAAATGTTCAAAGATAATTTTGACATTATTCAAACAAACGTGGTCGATGGAGACATGCACGTAGAACTAGATCAAGGCCAAATACTGATCTATCCTCAGATCGAAAACAACCGGAAATACATTGTTTTCCAACGTGAAGATGGGAAACAATATAATTTAAATTCAAGCTCATTTTCCACGTTGAGGTCATTAGCACCTGCTGTCGACGTCATGGTGACGAAATTGAAATCTGAGATGGAGAACAAAGGTTAAATAATGACATAAAAATGTTGATACACGTTATCGGGTGAGTTTTTTTTATTTTTTATTGTGTTTTAAACATTTTTAAAACGAAATAATTCAGTTGCCTTCAGACTGTTGTGAGAGTAGGATGAATCTTACAGAAAAAGCTACGTGCGAAGCTTATGGAATAGTATGTTTCGTATCCAACAATTTGCTAGCGAGAGAACAATCTTTTACAACAATGACACTTTTTAGTGGCGAATATGAGTTAGTGTCACATGCCGAATCGCAGCTTGGGGAGCATTTGTGGCTTTATTTGCGTTTCAAGAGTGCAACATCGCGAGAGAAAGTGTTGAATTTGTTGAAACTGACTGAACTCTCTACAGACTATACTGTGCGTGCACTCATCAGTGAAACAAGTCGAAAGCGATGGATTACGAAAATGTGTAAAAAAGATCCTGAAATGCTCGAACTATTGCAACCTAAGGAACTGAATTATTTGTGTTTCGAGATGCGTCTCATTAGATGGTGTGAAACATATTTGCATACTGACTTTAAATTTGATTCTTTTCTGTTTGAATATTCTGCTCAGTTCCCTTTTATCATTGCATATTTGAATTGGTACCGTAAAATGCGTGCAGATTAAAAATAGTATAAAATACTGTTAAATTGTTATTTTGTTGTTATTTTAAGAATGGAGTGCGTTGATTGTAGGTTGCGTCTTCCAGCTGCTATGGTCGTTGCAGGACAGCCTAATTCGGGGAAAACGGAATTTGCGGTTGACCTTATTTTAAATAGTTGTGACTTAATTTCTCCAAAACCTACCCAATGTCTCGTAATATATGATATTTGGCAAAAAGCCTACGACCGCTTGAAACAGAATTGCTCCATACCGTTAGTATTCTCTCAAACAGTGGATCATGCAATGATAGAAGCTATTGACTGCAACCAAGCCACTATTGTTTTAATCGACGATAAAATGTGTGACTTAACAAGTCAAAAATGCTTGATAACTGATATTTTTGTGAAATACTTTCATCACAAAAATTTATTTTGTATTTTACCGGTTCAAAATATGTTTCATAAAAATTTGAGAACCATTTCTGTCTGCTCGACTTATATTGTATTGATACAAAGTCCACGTAATTTGTCACAAGTGAAATGTTTGGGGACGCAATTAGGTTGTGCCAATTTCTTGTGTGCGGTATATAATGACGCAACTCGTAACCCATTCACTCATTTGCTGTTAGACCTTCACGCAACGACGGATCCTTCTCTTCGCTACCGTAGTTGTATCTTATCACAACAACCAATTGTCTATATAAAACAATGAAGAAGAACAAAGTTAAACAGTGCATACCTCTCCTCGAGCTGTTAGCATCGCACAAGGTTCACCGCTCCGTGAAAAAAACCCTACTTACTCAATGTCCTACTGTGCTTGATGTTTTAAATAGCTGCTGTCTGAATGTGTTACGAGGTAAAATACCTTTAAGTATCAACCAAAAAAATAGGTTAAGAAAATATAAAAGTATTT
>JAHWFP010080436.1:79391-90221 GCA_023313725.1 Lithobius niger
AAAAAAAACCTTACCTACTGTATCTTTCCACATGAACGTCTTTATTTACTAGACTGAGTTAGCTTTATGAATAATACAGCAAACGGAGTAACAAAAAGCGAAAAAAACCACACCTACTACATCTTGTATTACAATATCTTTATTTACTAAAATGAGTTATCCTCTTGGATGATACAGCAACATACGGGAGTAACAACAGTGCAAAAAGCCAAACCTACTACATGTCGTTAATCGCAACATCTTTATTTACTGAACTATTAGGATCTTTGAGTGGAAAATGCCATGTCTACTACAATAAATATTACATATATAAATATTTTATTTAAATATTAAATCGTATATATGTATACATATTATTAACACCTAACACAACTAAATATTAAGAGATGTGAAGAATTTGCAAGATTGTGCTATCAATTACTGACATTGCATATCTGCGTCTTGTTGCAATTAGAACTGCAGTTATTGTTGTCACCACCTCGGAATTGTAAAATTACAATAAGATAAGTAAGTATGGTACTGATGATCTAGAAAAAAATTAAAAACTTTTAGTTTGCATACGATAGACATTGCCCTACTTTTGAAACTATGTCTGCTGATAAGTGGTTTCTGATTGTCTTATTCTCGAAGCCTTCGATGGGCAGAAGAAATCATCCAACACAAAAGCAGAGAATGATTCTTTCAGTTTGAGGAAGATATTAGAGAAAAACCAGTAACGACTCATCAGTAGACCACTGAGTCAAAAGACGGACAGTAGGTTTCATATTACCATATTTTGTCAAATTCTAACATTCTTTTTAAGATATAATGTAATTAATATAATAATATAATAATAAAACAGGTTGTTGCTGGAGCAAGAGGTCTGGCAATAATTCGAAGAATCTCTGAATGTCATCCGAAAAAAAGAAGGACAACTCTTAAGGCGCCTAGCGCAAAAAAAATAGGGTGCAATGTAAAGAAACTGATTTTTTTTTATATTTATTAAACATTTATTGAAAGTTAATTGAAAATTAATTGTCTTTCATAAGAAGTTTCAGTGAACTGTTTGTGATATGCAAATAATAATTAAGCCATTGTTGCGACAATTGTGCACCTGCACATGTTTGTGATACTTACAGAAAGTGCATCATGGTAACTGCGGAAGCCTGGCCTGTTTCCATCACCACTTACCAAGTCATAGATATTATCCTCTTTTTCCAGCAATGAATGGTGAATAAGTTGTTTGAGAAGTATCCGAGGTTGCAACAATACATCTGAAGTGCAGCCCAGGTCATAGTTGCAACCTATAACGACTTCGAGAACAACTTATTCACCATTCATTATTGGATTGAACAGGGCAATATCTTGCTTGTAACCTACTGTGTTTCTCTATCGTTCCTTCGAATGTCAAAAAGAATTTTAGGTTTTATGAATTGTTTAATCATGAAGATGTTGAACTGACGTCAAAAATAGATCTTACTCTGTTCCAGAACTCGTTTTAAAACATAGTAAATTGCACTGTAGGGGATGTCAACTTTTATTGGATTTCATTCTGAATCTACTTGATCCAGACTTGAAGGCGTTAGGCCTAAATGCTTGCAAAGAAGTAGCTTTAAGTACAGCCCATAACAGACGCTTTGCTGTTTTCCAGCTAACATAAATCATTCGTTGTAAGATGAAGTTCGATGCAAAAATATGATGAAGAATATGGGGTGGTGCATGAACATTTTTAGGACTACAACTGGAGCTGTAGGGTTGAGAAAGTTCATTTAGTTTGTCTTGCTTCAAGTTGGGCAATATATAAATCGCAGTCTATAATTAAATGAGTTCAAAGCATAAATTATTGATGCAGGACTGTAAATAAAGAAGTTTTTATCTAAATTCTAACGGACTTAAAATGATATTTGAATACTGATGTTCTCTTGCAATTGGCGAAGTTGTTAATTTTTAACTTGTATTTTGAAGCATTACAACTCATTATCTAAAAATGTACCACCACAGCAAAAGAAATTCTCCCCTAAACTTGCTGAACTTAAATTAAGATTTAACTTGTGATGCTTGTTCATTGTTCTGTGTTAATCGTAGGTAACAACTTTGTCTGTTTTGATTCATCAAAAGCAGAACATTTAACCTATCACAAGCAATACTCAATAGTGACCCAAAATTAGTTAATCAGAAAGAAAATTATTGTTTAAAACTGACCCGAAATTATCTTGACAGAAAAGCCATTGTTTAAAAGTCCCCAAAATAAATTCCAGCTAAATTGTGCTTCTCACCGTTGCAGAGTAGATACCTGGTTTGGATTTGTGCTCCCTAACATAAACAACAACGATTAATGTACTTATCGTAAATGTTGTTTAAAATAATTGTTAGAAATTGACATTAGTCGATTGTCCTTCTCTTCATCTACTTTTATTTAGTGGGAGAGCTAACCCAGTTTGGGTTCGGCTCCTTCAAAGTCAAAACAAGCATAGTTTAAAGCCATACTCTTCGTACAATGGTATCTGATGTCGTTTTGTCATACATTTTCGTGGACGGTATCCAAGGACAGAAACAGCGTCCAAGGGCGAACGAAGCACAGTGCTGTTTCCTACAGTCTGAGGATACCGTTCAAGAAAAAATATGACAAAAACCACTTATAGGATCACGTTTATTGCTAAAAAGTATGACTAAGGTATTTATAACCAAACTTTAATTTGTACCTAGTCTTCTGTTTTTATCTCGGCTTTCGGTTGTAGTGCTGCAATGATATTAAGTTTGTCACGTTTTGGCTGTATGTTTGTTGTTGCATGTTTGGTTTACGTATCATCAACAATTGTCGGGTCCTTGGTTATTATTTCGGTTTCGGTTGCTCAATATGCTGTTAGGTAGATGTAAACAGATTTGGATGTCTTGATTTTATTCAGTGATTCTGATGATGGATATCTTAGCCAAGTAAGCTTGGAGCCCATACAGGTTAGAAACGTAAAGGATGAATAAATCAACAATTTACAAAAGATCCGTGATGGTGACTATTGCAAGTTCAAGAGTCCAGACAGTGTCAGTAGTAAAAAAAAAACAATTTCGGAATATTATCTTTAGCAAAAATTAAATCCTTGACTGTGGCCGGTGTAGAAACTTAAAAAAAAAGCAATTTCGGAAATTTTCCGTGAATAGAGACGAATTTATTTGTGAAAAGGTATTTGACTGTTGTACAAGCTTAAGTTTGTTATGCAGTTTTTTCATTAATTGTTTGGTTTATTTTACTGTGAAAACTGCAGGACAATAACTATAGGTTACAGTTAAACTTTTGAAACGATGGGATCTGATAAGTCGTTTTTGTCACACTTTCTGTTGGACGTTTCCTCTGGGCCAAGGATAATCATCCAAGGAAAAGTGTGACAAAAACGACTTATCACAGCAAATTAATTTTGTTGCAAAAGTATGACTGTAAGGTATTTACGACTATACTTCATTTTTCACTTAATGTGCAGTCTTTTTCGTCTATTGATAGCGGTGTTCAACTGTTTATTGTTGCATCGTTGGTTTGTTTAGGTATTGTCAACAATTTTAGGGTGCTTGGTTAATACTTCCTGTTTGGCAGTGCAAAAGGCTCTTAGTAAGATGCAGCCAGGTTTAGGCGTTCGGAGTTTTTCAATTATTTCAACGATGAATGTCTTAGCATGGACCATGTAAATGTTACAAACGTTAAAGACGAACAAGTTAATCACATTAGAAAGGTCAGCGCTATTTGCAATATTAATAGTCCAGGCAGTCTTAGTAGTACAATAACTCTAACTCTAAACACTATTGCTGGCAAGAATTGGATCCTTGACAGTAGTTAAGTGTAGGAACATTAAAAAAACCTCAGCCATTTTCTGAGAGTGAGGTTATTTTAATTCGTGGCAAGGTATTGATTTCTGTATAAGCTTCAGTTTTAGTTAAGCATGAAAACTGCAGTGCAATAATTTAGATAAACCTCATACGGAATCAACTTGTGAGATGAACTATTGTTTACAACGCTAACGATTTCAGGTTATCTTAATGCCCTTTTCGGCGAAGGAAAGCCCAGCTGAAACAATACGCAACAATGTAAAAACCCATTGTTGCCGGGAAAGCCCGCACTTTCATCTGAAGGCGGGAAAAGTGCGGGCATTCCCTAGGGAATGCCCGGGGTTTGAAAAACAGCTTATTTTAACAAAACAAAACAAAAAAAACACGTTTGAAGTAGCAAAGCACTACATTACAATGCATTACATTTACAAAAGATTACGTAATGATTGTAAAATGGTTACAGTTTTTCATCACCAAATGTTTGACCGGGTTTTCATTTGTAACACTCCAGCCTGATACATTTGCTACGACGTTCATAATACCGATGATGTTTGCTTGCATACTACGGCTGCTTTTCTTGTACTGTTGTAAGGATTTCAAGTTACGGTGGCCAGTTGTTTGCACAATGAGCTGCTCTAATACGTTGGGTCGATACAAAGTTGTTGCTGACACGAATGTTGTGATTGCTTAATTAGCCATCCAACTTAGCAATTGGAATCTGTTGCAACATTTTTGATGATGTTGCTCGGAACATTTTTACCCACGGGGCGGTTGTAATACAAAATGTTATCACTGTATTTCTTTTTGGAGCAAAATACACAACCTCAGTATTTGCATGTTCGGGCCAATAATTTTGATACAGTCTGTGCACGTTGCCAGGACAACAAGAATGATTGTCGGGAAGAGAAAATACTTTGACTCTCTTTGGTTGCACTTTTATATGTTTTAAATAAATTAGCACAAATTCATGTAAATTATAAAAGGAAAGAGGAAAACAAGCCAAACAGCAAAAATAATACACTAGAATTAACGTAGTACAGTAAGCCACCTTTGGCATGACCCGGATTCAAACTAGCAACCCAATTCGTCCCTAGATCACATAGCTGTTCGGCTTGTTTTCTTCTTTCATTTTATATGTTTTAACCCACGTTGATTTATTTTTGAAACGTTTAATATGTATTCAAGGTATTCTCGCCCATTTTCATTTGACCTGCCAAAAGTTTGTTATCTTTGTGTTACAGTTCTGTCCTGAGTTTTGCCACGCAACGCATAAACATGCACATCAAAAAGCACAAATACGGAATACGATAAGGCATTTTGATCATCAGTAGCCTACCAAGAATTTTAGTTTCCCGCAATACGTTCAACTATTTTCGAATCTTTACCAATAATGTAAAACAATGGCCTGTTATTTCAAGAACGTAACAATACCACGTTCTTTCAAAGCATAGAACGTCTGCCAACAATAGCCGACAAAGGTAACGAGCTCTTCGCCGTAATGGGCATTAAGTCGGATAATGACCGAAAACCTTGTGCATTCCTAAACAATGGCCCTCGGGACGCTGCGCGCCCTCGGGCATTGTTTAGGAATGCCCGCGGTTTTCGGTCATTATCCTTTACAGACTGACCATTATTTTAAAGCCATACAGAACCAATGTACCAGCTGAACCATTGTTTAAAAGTGATAAGATATGGGATATATTGTTTGACTTATAAACGATGAAAATGGCGAAAGTATGGTCGTCACACAAACAAATCGTTAACTTTTCATAAAAAGTATTGTTACAACACGCCCAAATTGGTCAATCCACTTTTAACAATGAGAAAGGTAGAAATTTGGTAATAAGCAATGGTTATTACCACTGTTTGCAACTATGGTGAGGAGGATATGGCATGCGATGATTGTCTCAGAAGCAAAGCCAAGGAGTGTTATTGTTGCAATCAAGGAGTTACAGTGCTCCTAGCTTTTGGAACAAACAGTGGTAATATATTTCTTGTAATTTAACTGATTGTTGCCGCACTCAGACTAAATGCGTTTTATTGTTACGTTCCTTGTTGCAATAATAATGTTGTTGCATATGCTCACTCATTTCTACAAAATTAGGTACTCGTACACTTGATTTATGCCTAAACCAATGTAAAGACAGTATACAAATGCTTGTGCACTTATTCTCCACGTAAAACAACTTAAATGATATAATACTGCTTTTATACAACGAATTATACTTGACTGTTGCAATCGGAGGTGAAGTATCGTATTGTTTTAAGAGTAATGTAATGTAATGTATATATTAGGGCCACAACCCAAAGTTATACGCCCACCCTACAAACTACATCGTGGTAAACTGTCTACCAAACTACACACAACTGTCTACAAATATACACAACCACATACAACTTCAATGTCCTTCATGCCGTAAAACACTGCCGCAACAACTAAGTTCCACACACCCAGTATACAAGTGCTTGTGAACTTATTCTCCACGTAAAACAACTTAAATGATATAATACTGCTTTTATACAACGGATTATACTTGACTTGCAATCGGAGGTGAAGTATCGTTTTGTTGTAAGAGTAATGTAATGTAATGTATATATTAGGGCCACAACCAAAGTTATGCGCCCACCCTACAAACTACATCGTGGTAAAATGTTTACCAAACTACACACAACTGTCTACAAATCTACACAACCACACACAACTTCTATGTCCTTCCTGCCGCAAAACACTGCACAACAACTAAATTCCACACACCCTGCGACAGGATCCACATGAACAGTGAACATAGAGACCTGAGGACAGAGCAAAGTAGGACAGAGGAGAATGGAAGCTAGACTGTAACTTTAGTAGCTCTGACAAATTTAGCAACCGCACGAAGCCGTCGCACCGCATCCCACCCCCTTCAACCGAGAGGAGACTGCATAACGATTGGTCAGTCCTTATGTATCCTGAGATGCCTGCCCTGTAAGTCCCCAGAACCCCGCGTGCCAGGAGAATATTCTCGGGGGTTTGAATGGCCCCGCTGAGGTGACACGCCAGGGACGGGGTCCAGCCGAGCCTATGCTAGTGAGCCCGCAGCAGTGAATGCCCAGTTTGCAGTCTGGAAAGGATCTTTCCCATCCAGGGAAGAATGTTGTCAACCGGAGACCTAACACCACACCAGTGTTGAAGTTGGAACAAGGTACGCCCTGTGGCAGCAGTCCGCCACTCCTTTTCCCATTCCGAGTGACCCCAGGATCAGAGGCCCGCCCTCTTGAACCTGGGAAAGACAACCGGGGTAAAAAGTTGAGTATCCAGCCCGGGGGCTGCCGTAGCCACACCATCGGCCAGCTCATCAGGTGCCAGCATGACACTTTACCCAGAGCAGGCGAACAAGATCCCCGTTTGTGGTAGCCCACACCTTCCTACAGATTACAGTTACGACTGGGTCACACAGGGTCAAGTGAAGTCACATCACGCTGCAGAAGACCAATTGCTGATTATGAATCGGAGTGTACCGTAAAAGACTGAAGGTCCATAGCTATTGCAACGTCGAAGGCAACAGAGATAGCACACAATTCACATAGAATACTGGATGAAACAGCACGTAGGCGTCGGCCCACGAAAACCTTCAGTGACGGCACCACCACGCCAATACCTCCCGATAAGTCTCTACGGTCGAACGAAGCATCGCAAAATACATCACATCCAGTAGGGGTGCCCTCGAAAACATCAGACAACCCGGGACACCATGCCCAGGGGCAAAACACCGTAGCCCGGGCAACGCTCAATGGTGCAATATGGGACACCTTCTGCAACATGGCAACACCCAACCCAGGGGGCCAAAGGGCACCAAGTAGTGCCGGGCGGATGCCAAAATAATCTCTTATCACACTGTCCAAAGGATCCTTGCCACCCCTACTAGCATTACGAATGCACAGAGTGCACAGGAGCTCAGTCGCTCATAGGTGGAGTCGGACTTTGCAGCACTCAACCCAGACAGCCTTCACAGGGGTCGAAGCAAGACACCCGAAAACAACCCGGAGACACTCATTAACAACTACCTGCAATGTTCGGATATGCCTCTGTTCATGACACAGAAACAGCAGCTGGTAGTTCAGTGAAGCCCTGACAAAAGTCCTGTATGCCGCTAGAAGTGGGCCACGTCTCGCCCCATCAATCCCAGAAAGCCTCTTAACGACCAATACCGTCGACCAGACCCTATCCTTGAGTGCCGCAGCATGTCGATTCCACTCCAGCCTTTCATCAAGAAGCATACCAAGGTACTTAAGGCATGCCGACTGAACAACAGTGATGGTGCCAACAGTGATAAAGAATGGCACTCGACGCCGGGTTCGCGATCTGCTGAACACTACCAGCTCTGTTTTGGAGGGAGCCAACAAGAGACCTCTTTCACCAAGTAGAGAGGAGACACGAGCGACTGCTGTCTGAGCACACAAGTAGCAGACCTCAGGATCTTCACCAGAAAACCAGAGCGCGACATCATCAGCATAACACACAACATTATCTGAGTCCCCCATTTCCAGGAGAACGTCATTAATCGCAATAGCAAACAGCAGAGGGCTAATGCAGCTCCCCTGCAGGAGCCCCCGATCTGTGCTCGCTTTCACAGACCAAAAGCCGCCTACCCTCGTGACAAACTTGCGCACTCCCAGAAGGGCACAAACAGCATCTATAAGCTTACCGCTAACTCCCATTCTCACCAGTGCTTGCTGAACCCAGTCCACACCAACTGTATCATACCTGGCCTTGATATCAAAGACCACTGCAACAACAGTGTGGTCGCGAGCCCATGCCTCATAGATACCCAACAGCAAAAACATGATGGCATCTTGCACATTTCTTCCAGCCGTGTACCCAAACAGGGTTGGAGCCAGGCATGCATAATATTCAAGATGCCACTCCAGTCGTCTTATGAGCATATGCTCATACACTGCATATGCTCATACACTTTCCGAATGTTGGAGAGAAGTGAGATAGGACGATAATTAGCAACATCAGATCTAATCGTCCTTGGCATGTGAACCGGTACAATAATAGTGTAAAACCAGGATGCAGGGACCCTGTTCCCTCAAAGATGGTCTAAAGGAGGGCAATACCCTCACCAGTAACCTCCTCAGTGCGGCCTCATAAATCCCTATAAGAGACTCCATCCACACCCGGAGCACTGCCGTCTTTGCATCTGTCTAGTGCAGTTCAGAATTCTGACACATCCCAAGGGAATTCCTCCGCCGTGCTGTCAACATTACCACATAATGGTTGAGGAGGAGCGGAACCAACTGGCAAAGCATAAACGATTGCAAACCTCGTGCAGAAAGCATCAGCCATAGCCTCACCCCTCAAAACACCACGAAGTCTGGGATCATACACCCACCGCTGTATGGTCCTGGAGTTGCTCTGATTGAGAACCTACCAGGCTCTGGTTAAGACACCCATCAGAGCCAACACTTCCACACACCCTGTCCAGGAACAGGTCACTCTCCCTCCGAATCAAGTACGTAAACTCCCTCGCTATCCCCTGACACATAAGCCAAGTGTAGTCACATGGATGCCGTTTCCACTGTCAATAAGCCCGCCATGTGTCAAGGAAAATATTCTTTTAGAAATTTGTTATCTTGCACTAAGTGGTTATGTACGGGTGGTGTATGTGTATGGATGACCAATGTTTCTAGATTGATTCTTGCCCTGGTGTATTTCTCACGAAACAAAATTTGGACCTTGTCCAAGTCGGGGGTGTGGCCTGTTGCGTATTTGTCTGGCGACTTGCCTGTTGAAAGACAGTGATGCACTAAAGAATTTGATTCGACTTTTAATTTAAAGTTTGATTTATGGGATGCCATACGTTCCTTGAGTTTTTGAAGGGATTGTCCTACATATGTAACAGTACAGGTTGGCTCCGTACAGGGAATTCTATAAACAGTATTGCGTGTGGAAAGCAGGTCGTCTGATTTGTTATTGTGTTTATTTTCATGGTGCATTGTCAGGTGCTTAATATTTTGGTGGCTGTTTGAAACAAGTCGGATGTTATTGATGTTAAGTTTCTTCTTAAGGACTTCAGAGTTGCCTTTGAAGTATGGCAGAGCAATGAAACTCGTGGGGGGGGGGGGGGGCCGTTTTGGGGTTCAAAGCTTTTGAAATTAATTTGTTAACGTACCCGAGTGGGAACCCATTCTCGACATACTTTTGCAAGATGTAATGAAATTCATGCTGCAATAAGTCAGCATTACTGGTGTGTGAGACAACACGTTTAACTTCATTTATTACTACATTACTTTTGTAGTGGGCATCAACATAGGAGTTGTAATGCAGGGTGCGAGTCGACTGCATACTTTTTCTGAAGTGCGTGAATTCGATTAGGCTATTATCGTTAATAATGACGTTTACATCTAAAAAGGGGATAGCGTTGTTTTTAGAGGACTCCATAGTGTAAGTGAGTGATTTAGTGATGCTGTTGAGAAACTCAAGGGGGGGGGAGATGAGGCTTAATGGCGCGTCGACAGCTCGGTCATTAGCGCCAACCTCAGTCACAGTGCAGTGGTCCGGGTTGCCACTGCACCACACATTACAGAGATATTATTCAAACCCCTAATCTAAATCTTGTCATACATCTGTACCTCCCGCAAAAATTGAAAAACACCGGACAGGAGGACAGACTTATCGCCCAATTGACGCACAATGTCATGCGGAAGATGGAAACGACGACGAAAACCATCAAGATGGCAACAATCAACAAGGAAGTGCCGGACCGTAAGTGGCCGCCGACACCAATAACATTCAGGAGGGTCAACCCCCCCGCAAAAGGAAACAGTGAGTAAGTCGAGTGTGACCAATGCGCAAACGGGCCAACACCACCTCCTCACGGCGACTGCGGCGACACGCCGAGTGCCATTCCTCAACAGTGCCTTTAATAGCTCGTAATTTATTGCCGTCCTGTCCATCCCACGAGGCTTGCCAAAAAGCATGTAACCTCAGACGCAGAGTTGGAAAAGCGTCCGAGGGAACAAGCCTGAGATCCCTACCGAGAGGGCCAGAAAGGG
>JAHWFP010080438.1:7718-64527 GCA_023313725.1 Lithobius niger
ACTAATGCTCATAATTGACTAAATATTGGTTAATTTTTAAATCCGTTGGGCTAAACCTTCAAACTAACCCTATGAAGTAATAAACTGAACATTGGGTCATTAGGTTACATCGGTTTGATTAAAGTTACATCCAAATTCTTGTTCGTAATTAACTACATATTGTGTTATTAGTTTAACTCGGTTGGGTTAAACATTCCATCTAATTCTTATTCGTACTAAAGTGAACATTGGGTCATTATATTAACTCGGTTTGATTAAAATTACGTCCTAATACTTGCTCGTAATAGACTGATTATTAAGTTATTATTTTGTCTCATTGGGTTGGGTTAAAAACTTCCATCCAACCCTTAGTCGTAATACACTGAACATTGGATTGTTAACACGGATTAAATTTAAATCCAAATTCTTGTCCATATTGGTTTTTTATTTTAATCAATTGGATTAAAACTTCCACCCAACCCATAGGCACAATAAACTGAAAATTGGATTATTATGTTAACTCAGTTGGGTCGGAATTACATCCCAATTATTGTTCATAATTTACTAAATATTGGGTATTATTTACATCCGTTGGGCTAAAACTTCCAACTAACCCTACGCCCTAATAAACTGAACATTGGTTCATTAAGTTAAATCGGTTGGATTACAGTTCCAGCCAAATTCTTGTTCGTAATTAACTGAATATTGTGTTATTAGTTTAACTCGGTTGGGTTAAACATTCCACCTAATTCTTAGTCATACTACAGTGAACACTGGGTCATTATATTAACTCGGTTTGATTAAAATTACGTCCTAATACTTGCTCGTAATAGACTGATTGTTAGGTTATTATTTTGTCTCAGTTGGGTTGGGTTGAAAACTTCCACCCAACCCTTAGTCGTAATACACTGAACATTGGATTATTAACAGGGATTAAATTTAAATCCAAATTCTTGTCCATAGTAGATTCATATTGGTTTTTTTATTTTAATAAATTGGATTAAAACTTCCACCTAACCCATAGTCACAATAAACTGAACCTTGGGTCATTATGTTAACTTGGTTGGATCGAATTTACATCCCAATTATTGCTCATAATTGACTAAATATTGGGTATTATTTATATCCGTTGGGCTAAAACTTCCAACTAACCCAATGCCGTAATAAACTGAACATTGGGTCAATAAGTTAAATCGGTTGGATTAAAGTTGAATCCAAATTCTTGTTCGTAGTTAACTAATTATTGTGTTATTATTTTAACTTGTAAGGGAATAAGGGAGTAAAGTACTAAGGGAATTGACAGACTTACTGAACAGTTCGGAATGGCGGCAGCAGCATTCCATTGGCCGCCACGGAGGTTCTTGGTTTTTAACTTCCGACGTCGTCCTCGATCGGCTTGGTGCAGCTGTATTGACTGATTACTTGCCTACATGGTCTCTGGCATGGCTAGTTTGTCCCTTTACATGGTTTGCAACTCTGCTCGGTCATGAGTGTAAGGAGAGAAAAGGGCGGCCTGCACCCTTGGGTTAAGAACAAGGAGTAGACATGTTAAAGGGACAAAAGGAACAACAAAACAACACTAGGAGGCCACCAATAATGCTTCCCTTGCAAGACATACTGTCTTACAACAATGGCGCTAGAGCTTGCCAGGACTATTACAACAGGTTAGAAAGCGGGGAGACTGGCTGCCTAGTTGGGTTAAAACCTCCACCAAACCCTTTGTCGTAATAAATTGAATATTGTGTCATTAACTCGTATTAATAATAAATTCAAATCCTTGTTCATAATAGACTGAATATTGTTTTATTATTTTTAGTCAGTTGGATAAAAACTTCCACCCAACCCATAGTCGTAATAAACTAAACATTGGGTTATTATGGTAACTTGGTACGGTCAAAACTACATCCAATTTCATGTTCATAATAAACTGAATATTGGGTTATCATTTTAACTATGTTAAGCGAAAAATTCCACCCAACCCTAAGTTATAATAAACTGAACATTGGGTCATCATGTTAACTCGGTTGGATAAAAATTACATCCAAATTCTTGCTCAATAGATACTGAATATTGGGTTATTATTTTAATTCAGTTGGGCTAAAATTCTTCCCATCCCTTTGTTGTAATAAATTGACCATTGGGTCATTAAGTGAAATCGGTTGGATTAAAATTACATCCAAATTCTTTTTCATAAAAAACTGAATATTGTGTTTTTATGTTAACTCGGTTGGATAAACCTTCCATCTAATTCTTACCCTAATAAAGTGAACATTTTGTCATCATATTAACTCGGTTTGATTTAAATTACATTCTAATTCTTGCTCATAATGGAATGATTATTAGGTTATTATTTTGTCTCAGTTGGTTTAAAAACTTCCCCCAACCCTTTGTCGTAATAAACTAAACGTTAGGCAAATTGGTTTGATTAAATTTAAATATAAATTCTTGTCCATAATGTACTGAATATTGGTTTATTATTTCAACTCAGTTTGGTTAAAACTTCCACCAAACCCATAGTCATAATAAACTGAACATTGTGTCACTATGTTAACTCGGTTGGGTCAATATTACATCCTGATTCTTACTCTTAATAGACTAAATATTGAGTTATTATTTAAATCCGTTGGGCTGAACCTTTCACCAATTCCTTAGTTGTAATAAACTGAACATTGGGTCATTAAGTTAAATTGATTGGATTGAAATGACATCCAAATTCTTCTTAATATTAAAATGAACTTTGTGTTACTATTTCAACTCTGTTGGATTAAAACTTTCAGCCAACGTGAACTTTCACCCAAAGTAAACATTAGGTCATTATATTAACTCGGTTTGATTAAAATTACATCCCAATTCTTCGTCATAATAGACTGAATATTGGGTTATTATTTTAACTCAGTTGGGTGAAAACTTCCACCCAACCCTTAGTCGTAATAAACTGAACATTGGGTCATTATGTTAACTCGGTTGGATAAAAATTACATATAAATTCTTGATCTTTAGATATAAAATATTGGATTAATATTTTAACTCAGTTGGGCTAAAATTCTTCCCATCCCTTTGTCATTATAAACTGAACATTGGGTCATTAGGTTAAATCGGTTAAGTAAGAATTACATCCCAATTCTTCCTCATAACAGACTGAATATTGGGTTAATATTTTAACTCAGTTGGGTTAAAACTTCCACCCAACCTATTGGCATAGTAAACTGAACATTGGGTCGTTATGTTAACTCGGTTGGGTAAAATTACATTCCAATTCTTGCTTATAATTGACTAAATATTGGGCATTATTTAAAGCAGTTGGGCTAAAACTTCCAACTAACCGTATGCCGTTATAAACTGAACATTGTGTCTTTAAGTTAATTCGGTTTAATTAAAGTTAAATCCAAATTCTTGTTCGTAATTAACTGACTATTGTGTTATTATTTTAACTCGGTTGGGTTAAACCTTTTATCTAATTCTTAGTCGAAATAAACTGAACTTTGGGTCATTATATTAACTCGGTTTGATTAAAATTACGTCCTAATATTTGCTCATAATAGACTGATTATTAGGTTATTATTTTGTCTCAGTTGGGTTAAAAACTTCCACACAACCGTTAGTCGTAATAAACTGAACATTGGATTGTTAACTCGGATTAAATTTAAGTCCAAATTCTTGTCCGTAATAGACTGAATATTGGTTTATATTTTAATCAATTGGGTTAAAACTTCCACCCAATCCATAGTCATAATAAACTGAACATTGGGTCATTATTTTAACTCGGTTTCGTTGAAATTACATCCCAAGTATTGCTCATTATTGACTAAATATTGTGTATTATTTAAATCCGTTGGGCTAAAACTTCCAACTAACCGTACGCTGTAATAAACTGATTATTGTGTTATTATTTTAACTCGGTTGGGTTAAACCTTCCATCTAATTCTTAGTCGAAATAAAGTGAACATTGGGTCATTATGTTAACTTGGTGGGGCAAAATGTTAGACTGTTTCGCTGCCAGTCCGTACTCTTGGAGCTGTTGCTTTTGGGCAGCTAGACTCCCCTCTTTCTAACTTGCTGTAATAGTCCTGGTAAGCTCTCACTACATTATTGTCTGCTTTGTTGTAAGACAGTATGTCCTGCTAGGCAATCATTATTGGTGTTGCTTTGTTGTTCTTTCGTGCTGTTCCTTTAATATGTCTGCTCCTTGTTCTTAACCCCAGAGCGCAAGCCGCCTTTTCCTTCTCCTTACGCTCATGTTCGAGCAGAGTTGCAAACCATGTAAAGGGACGTTCTAGCCATGCCAGCGGCCATGTAGGCGAGTAAGGAGTCAATACAACTGTACCAAGCCGATCGAAGATGACGTCGGAAGGTAAAAATCCCTGTCCCACCCAATAGAATGCCGCGGCCGCTATTTCGGACTCTTCAGTAAGAGTATCAATTCTCTTACTGTTTTAGCTAGTATCCAACGTGGTCCAAGCGCCGCTAATTCGCCCATGCCTGCCCAAACATTTTTATGTAGAAGTGAGTGTGATCAATTGTTAGCGAACTGTGAGATTTCCTTCCACATTAACTTTGTATCATGCCATGTTTTCCAATCCACTGATTAAAACCTAGGAGTTGTCGACAGTCCCCTACGAAAGTTTCCGGCACCCATTATTTCCTTACCTAAGGTTGCAGCTATATTAGCAACAATCCACGGACCACAACTCTGATGCCCGTCCACCCTTATGCCTATAGCCAAACCAATCAAGGGACAAGTTTCTTTTAGGAATTGTCCCACGAACGGTTTAACCACAGCTAATACCAATTGTCGCTTAGGGCAACGAAACAAACCAACATCCAGGGTTTCTGCACTAGAATCTATTCGACGAAGATTTAAATAACCTGTAGTCGACATTTTTGGTAGCATATTGTCTTCATTGCTGCGCTGAAAATTTCTTAATTTTATGTAACTTTTGGTTATCATTTGGGTAACCAATTAAGATACTTCCTGTAGTCATACTGTAGGACAGTGTTTCGCAACTCCGACAGTTTGGTAAATTTTTTTGGTAAATTTAGTTCTGGCCACGCAACGACCTCTACAACGAAGTATCACGTTTGGTAAACCCTTTGCAATCGCTCCTGGTAATTTTGCATGACATAACAATTTTGCAAGAGTCCCGACAAGTGTAATGATCGAGCTAATTAATTATTACGTTGACATTTACAGCTATAATTACCACCACGACTCGCCGAGACTTCACCGCAACTAAATCCAGATATAACCTAAACTCCCTACAACCAAACGCAACACTTGTCGCTTCATGTAGGCACTTTGTAGTGACTTTAGACCTGTGTTTATTTCTATCTTATATCTGCATAATTATTAAAATATGAACTTAATATGATTTAATAGCACTTTCCTGTGTTTTGATACGACATTTTGCAATAACGATTTGTGTTATATGAATTTGTACATTGTGTACTTTTTCCAGGTGTAAATCGTAACCCTTACCTACTGCTTACCATATAATAGTGTAATGTTGACGTATGAGGTTGAATAGTGTTGTGAGATTTAATTATGCTGTGTGATTTTATCCATGTTTACAACACTGAGGTGTAAATGTATAAGCCTTTAAACAACGAGAAACCAAAAGCACCTTTTCTTATTGGTCTTTTACCAGCTTGCTTTTAGCCTTGTTTTATCATGTAAACACGCATGCTTTCTTGCGTAAGTTTAACGTTACCCGTGATTTACCGTCAATCTATACATGCCCTCCTTTTCGTAATGTACCCGTTGCTAGTTTGCCAGTTATCACAACTGCTCTAACTTTGACGAGGAAGCTGTTGCCCACGATCCATAACGTAATAGCATCTGCCAAATAACGTTGCTTTTGGACTTAATAAGCATGCCGAACTTCACCTTTGATTATATTTAGCACAGATTTTGAATTTCGTGCGCATGGTCCGAAGACTCATTCTGCACATCAGTAACCACACTAGTACTCCCTAACTAGTGCTTTAACCTGCAGCCTAGTAACAGTAGCCCAGGTTCCCCTTTTTTGCATTATAACGCAAGCATTCAGGTTACTGCATGGGAATTTATTGTAGTCAGGCCACTCTTGAACCAACAACCGATTTATGTACGATAAACACCTAATTCATCCAATTTATTAATGATTTTTTTGAATTCTCCTAAGGTATATCTTTTGGTTGAGTACATTATCCATGGTTCATGTTAAAAGGGCCCTGCTCCACCTCGTTTTGTGACTCCGGCCCCTTGCTTCAACATTCTTGTCTTCAGTGTTTGTTTTATAAGCATATCGCGTCATTCATTCCTGTGAACGGCCATTTGAATGACGAACAGTGAACGCATGTTCACATTTCGAGATTTTGACCTTCTGCTTGGGCCAATACGGAGCGACTTTCGCATTTTCTGCTCCTTCTCGGTATTTTTCCATTTTCTCCGGTTTCTACTGAATTTTTTTCCGTACTCTCCGGCACCTTCCATTTCTTCTTCCTCAATTTGTCCATGTGTGTAGCACAGCGTTGCAGACGATGTTTTCTTACCTCCTGTACCCTGTATTTGGTGGGGATTTCAAGGATTAAGTTTTTCCTACTGAACCACTAGTGTGAATTCCTCAATGAGGACCGTAGTGGCCTAAGGGCTGAGCCTGGGGGAAACGGTGATGCCCCGCCCACTTCCGCACTCTACCGACTTCTCAGTGGTGCGACTGCGACTATCCTCAATCACATCGACCTACCACATTGCTGCGAAAAGTACGCGTCGAACTGGCCACGACTGGGGCCTTCACTGTAGGGTACAGTGTTGGCGACATTTGTATTGTGAGGATGACTCCCGAAGGGACACGGTACAAGAATTATGTCGTGCTCCGTTATGTCGTCCTAGTCCCCAATGCTAGGACCAACTGCTAGGACCTACTTTGTTTCCCTTGGCATGCTCCTACGCTCGGGTTACAGCTACAATACCTGCCAAGGGGGTATTTATGTTCGCACCGACAAGCGACTTTACCCTCTTAATCTTTTCTTGAAAGAAGAGGGCAATCTCTTCGAGACCTTTGCGGTTCAAGTACCCCAGCCTTCCAACTACAAGTCGAAGCCTAGGCCTACCCCATCTTCTAGCAATCGACAGCTGGACAACCAAGCCCAACATTTGCTTTGTTTGAACCGGACGACTACCCCCTCCCAGCCAACCGACAACTGTCCACAGCGAACCTACCATTCACCGTATAGGGTTTATTATTTTAACTCAGTTGGGTTTAAACTTCCACCCAACGCTTAGTCGTAATAAACTGAACATTGGGTCATTGTGTTAACTCGGTTGGATAAAAATTACAAACAAATTCTTGCTCATTAGGTACTAAATACTGGATTATTACATTAACTCAGTTGGGCCAAAATTCTTCCCAACCCTTTGTCGTAATAAACTGAACATTGGGTCATTAGGTTATATCGGTTAGGTAAGAATTACATCTAAATTCTTGTACATAGTAGACTGAATATTGGTTTAATATTTTAACCCAGTTGGGTTAAAACATCCACCCAACCCGTAGTCGTAATAAGCAGAACTTGGGGTTACTATGTTACCTTGATTATATTAAAATTACATCTAAATTCTTGCTCATAGGACACTGAATATTGGGTTAATTTTTAAATCATTTGGGCTAAAACTTCCGCCAAACCCTTAGTCGTAATAAACTGAACTTTGGTTCATTATGTTAACTCGGTTGTATAAAAATCACATCCAAATTCTTGTTCATTAGATACTGAATATTGAATTATAATTTTAACTCAGTTGGGCTAAAGTTACCAACTAACCCTATGTCGTAAAAAACTGAACCTTTGGGCCATTAAGTTAAATCGGTTGAATTAAAGTTATATCCACATTTTTGTTCGTAATTAACTCAATATTGTGTTATTACTTTAACTCGGTTGGGTTAAACCTTCCATCTAATTCTTAGCCATAATAAAGTGAACATTGGGGCATTATATTAAGTCGGTTTGATTAAAATTACTTTCCAATACTTGCCTATAATAGACTGATTAATATGTTATTATTTTGTCTCAGTTGGGTTAAAAACTTCCACCCAACTCTTAGTCGTAATAAACTGAACATTGGGTCAGTATGTTAACTCGGAGGGACAAAATTACATCCCAATTCTTGCTCATAATAGAAGAAAGGTTGAGTATTATTTAAATCCATTGGCTAAAACTTCCAACACACCCTTAGTTGTAATAAACTGAGCATTGGGTCATTAAAGGGCCATCCTGATTTTTACATGCATACTTTACTTTTGGATCATTTTCACAATAACTAAACACAAGAATTGCGGTAAGAATATGTTACATAGGTTCGATACAACAATTTAATTATTGCATCGCCAAAACACGACATGGAGACCGCCATTGTTTTGCCGGAACGCCCCGAAATTAATGCCGCATGTTGTCACTCTTCGAATTCCACTCGCAGCCGATTGAAATAGCTCTATTGGCAGTGAGAGCTTGAGCGTCTGCTGGGCTTATCTGGCCACTACAACTGTCGGCCAGCTAAGGCCATCGGACGCTTGAGCTATCACAGCCAATAGAGCTATATCAATCGGCTGCGAATCAAAATCGAAAAGTGTCATCTGTAGGCATTAATTCCTGCGTATCCCAGCAAAACAATGGCGGTCTCCGTATCGTGTTTTGGTGATGCAGTAATTAAATTGTTGTATCGGACGTATGTAACGTATTCTTACTGCAGTTCTTGTGTTTAGTTATTGTGTAAGTGATCCAAAAGTAAAGCATGTGTGTCGAAAATGGATGTAATTGCCCTTTAAGTTAAATTGGGCTGGTTAGAATTACATCCCAATTCTTCCTCATAGGGATGGAATATTGGGGCAATATTTTAACTCGGGTTAAAACTTCCACCCAACCTTTAGTCGTAATAAACTGAAGATTGGGTCATTATGTTAACTCAGTTGGATAAATATTACATCCAAATTCTTGGTCATTAGATACTGAATATTAGGGTTATTATTTTAACTCAGTTGGGCTAAAATTCTACTCATCCCTTTGTCGTAATCAACTGAACAGTGGGTCATTAAGTTAAATCGGTTGGGTTAAATTACATCCAAATTCTTGTTCATAATAAACTGAATATTATGAAATTATTTCAACTCGGTTGGGTTAAACCTTCGATCTAATTCTTAGTCCTAATAAAGTGAATACTGGGTCATTATATTAACTCGGTTTGATTAAAATTACATCCCAATTCTTGCACATAATAGAATGATTATTAGGTTATTATTTTTTCTCAGTTGGGGTAAATTCTTCTACCCAACCCTTAGTCGTATTAAACTGAACATTCGGTCATTAAGTTAAATCGGTTGGATTAGAATTACATCCAAATTCTTCCTCTTAATAGACTGAGTATTGGGGTTTTATTTTAACTCAGTTGGGTTAAAACTGTCAGGCAGATTTCCCACTGGGGCTGCTGCCTTTTCTGTCACTCTCTCCTGTACATCAATTTTTAGTTCTTTAATGAGTTTTCCCTCCTGTTACCTCCCTTGCAACTTTGTTGCTTGTGGTATGCTCATTGTTGTGGGCGTATTGTGTGTATTGTATGCCACCTTTTTCTTCTCCTTCTCTGAATCCTGTTGTACTGAGAATGGCTCTTGTCTGAGGTGAGTGTATTTTATACCCATCCTACCTCATGTAACCAAAGGGGAAATAAGGCTTACACACTCCTTTTTGCGAATTTAGCTTCTGGCCAACCTATTGGGCAAACCCTCCCTGGATCAGGAATCAGGGACGTAACGTAAGAGTTTGATTTGCACTCGTCATGAATGCGTAAGTGTTGATTTTTTCTTTTATTCTTACCGTATTGAGAACTAAATCCCTAATTCCCCTCAGGGCAAGTTCCTACTGTCAACAAGTGTTATCTCATATGATCCTTTGTGCTGAACTGTCAAACCGCTTTGCCTTGACTCTCCCTTACATCCCCAGATTGTGAGAATTTGTACAGAGAAGTTAACAGTCTCCGCAATATTGCAGTCCTTGACTGTTCTTTTATCTATCATTATAGGAAAGCTAGATGTTTGTTAACGGTCCACGGACTCCCTATACTTTCTCAGTAATTTAACCAATCCTTGGGCCGTGTCTGCCCTGGAAATAAAAACTGTTCTGATTGCTGTTCGACACCAGGCATCCCACAATTACAGCTGGGCCTCTAGCCTTCTCTGGGACTGATACCCCTAATCCCGGCATGGTGGGCGGTCATGAGCCGTCCCTCCATTATTTCCGGTAGCACAGTAGTCATTTCAGGTAGCATAATCGTAACAACTCTACTGGCAACTTGGCTGGGTCCTAGTAGCACAGTGGTGATTTCTCGTAACTGGCAGATTTATTGGTGTTCCGAGAGTACTGCTACCAAAAATTGATTTGACATGCAACCTAAAACGTTTTGACGAACTGGCCACATTAATCTATGCACGTTAGGACTTGACCTGTTGAACTGTTGCTTGCACTCTTTCCACCGTTATTTATTTTGTGTTATCACCTTGAGTTTGTGCCTTTTTCAGTACGATTATTATTCCCAATTATCCGACAGCTAGCACCTGAGGTTTACAAGATGACGCCCCACCAGAGATAAACAGCAATCATGAAAAAAGCGTGTCCTTTATGAAGTGTAGTGTACATATAACCTATTTATCACGTTTTCTTGATCATTTCCCCCATGTGATGTTGTTACAAATGATGTTACATTAATTACAGTATGATCCTTAAACGATGTTCATTGTCTTATGGCCCAGCGTTGATTTTTTACACAGTGACTCGTCCGTAGTTAATTCACAATCATTGAAGATTCTCCTTCGTCTGGCGGCAGGATATGCCGTCAGGATATACGACGTGGCCTCAGCGTACATAATGTCAAAAATTGACGTTGAAACCTACCTTGCGCCCGCGGGAGATGTCGTGAGCCACCAGCTAAAGGCGTTGTATAATTTTCCGTCCTCTGACTGTTGCTGGTTCCTGCACCTTAGGGACACTCTACTGAAGTGTGGGCTCAGCCAACTCACGAATGGTCCATGCGTCTTCGTTCTCTCCAGGGAAGACAAGTTCCTGGTTCTCTTCCTCAGTGAATGACTGCTTGTCCTGTGGCAACGAATCCCTTATGAATAAGGTAGCCCTCAAGCTAACGACTAGGTCACGTTCGTCCAGACGTCCAACGTCCTCTACCTAAGGTACTACTTCGAAGCAAACGAACTTGATATCCCTCTTTCACAAACCGAGTACATTGACCGGGCGGTCGAAGCCTTCGAGCTCGAAAATGCAAAGCCGACACGTTCCCTGTTGATACTCTCACAGCGCCCGGATGATTGTGACGATTCCCCAACCCCCCTTCGACCTGACGACATACCAAACTATAATCGGGTCGCTACAGTGTATTGCCCAAGGATCACTCACGGCCAGACGTTGCCTTTCCCCATGTGCACACTTTTTCGTTTGCCCAAGCGCCAAGAGCAATGCATTTTGAGGCATTGTCAGATACCTGAGGACGACCAGTTCCTACCGCATAGTTCACACGTGGGGTGCAACCCCGAGAATCAAGGGTTTTCCCGACGCTTCCTGGAGCGTATCCTCTGATGGCAAGGGCTTTTCAGGGAACTTGGTGACTGTCTTCGACTCGTTGGTTTTCTGGAAGTCCCGGAAGCAAACGGTGTCTGCGCAGCATGGAGTCAGAACTAGTCGGGGCACCCGATTGTGCGTCCGAGCTGCTCTGGACTTACGAATTGCTGACAGACGAATTGCTGACAGAACTCGGGCAGGTCTGCCCCAATCCTTCTGTTACCATTGTGCATCGATAGTCAATCCTTGGTCTTGCTTGTAGATAACCTCGACCTGGATGTGAGGACTAAACACTATGTACGGAAAGTGTGGTTCCTGCGCAACCTCGTCTGCAGGGGGAGCTCGAACTACGCTACGTCCTGAGTGAAGACTTGATCCCAGACATGCTTACCAAACCTGTAAGCATCACACGCCAGCACAAGTTCCACAAGGAACTCTTCCTACTCCCATGCCCATTCTTACTATAGGGTTGTTATAGTGTTTCTTGATAACAATGTTGTGAAAATAGTTGTTTAATTTCTTGTCATAACCTTCTTACCCTACCTCATAAGTGTTTTGTGCTTGTATCTCGGCGTTGCGACTGGTGCCATTAATACCAAACCCTTCTCTGTTCTTCTGTTATCTTTCTGCTCTCATTGATATTGAGCTTTGTTCAGCTGTGTCAATTTACATTGTATCTATTTACATTGTGACTGTTTACATTTTGCCTATTTGAGGGTGATCTCGATACCAACGCTCTGCCACCGTCCGTACTTAATAAATAAATAATAAATAAATAAGATAGTTCTGTCACCGTAGAGGGAGACAAGGTAACGGAAGTGCAAGGCCACTGACTCCGTCCCATAGAGGGGAAAAAATTCAAAGAGACAGGGGATCCATGGGAGTTTTGGTAATTTCCGGTAATACTAAAAGTATCAGTAAGTCCTACGGAGGAAGTGAGACAGGTCACAAGCACCAAGTAGTCTGCGGAAGGTATGCAGGGAATTGGTTGAAACCACAGCCTCAGGCAGGGAGTTTCAGCATTTGACTACACGTGACGCGAAGAAAAACTTACGGCAGTCAAGCCACGACCCAAGAGCTTGAAGCTTAAGCGAGTGACCCCGAGTCTTGGAGGAACTGGAAAAAGTAAAAAACGGAAAGTCCACTGGAAGGAGATTGTGAATGATCTGGAAAGTCAAAACCAGGTCGGCATGTAGCCTACGCAGTTCAAGGGGGTCTAAGCTAGAGAGGTGCAGACGATCAGTATAAGAAAGGTGCCGGAGACCAGGTGGAGACCAAGTGAAGGAACACTGCACCGATTCCAATCGGTCAATGTCTTGGAGCAGGTGGGGTGACCAGACGGAGCTGGCGTACTCCAGTATAGGCCGCACGTAGACTTTAAAGGCCCACACGCGTATACGGAGCTTAACAAGAGCAAAACAGCGATTAACAATATGCAAACGGCGAAAAGCCTTGGTAACCAGCATCAGACAATATGAGGTGGACTTAAGATCACTTGTGAACCTTACACCAAGGTCCGTAACCTCCGACTTAACTTCAAGAATGTGGTTTCCAATGGAGTAACAAGGAAGCAAAGAAGGTCTTCCGATGTGAAAAGAGTGGCACTTCTCAATTGAGAGAGGCAGTTGCCAGTTCGTTGACCACTGGTTAACAGCAGCGATGATGGTTGAAAGACGATGGTGGTCCTCCAAATCGATGACCTCCGTCCCAGTCTTCACGTCATCAGCAAACTTAGAAATTAGGTCCGAGGCTGGCTGGACAGAAAACAGAAGGTCCCCAACACAAAGGACAAAAAGGATAGGTCCAAGCACAGATCCCTGAGGGACACCACTAGTGGTATAGAGAGGTGCTGACAGAATATGGTCAACCAGAACACGTTGGCTGCGATTGAACAAAAAAGCTCTCAGCCAACGCATTAAAGCAGCATCAAAGCCCAAGTGCTCGAGTTTTAAAAAAAGCTTCTGGTGAACCACCGAGTCAAAGGCCTGTTTAAAGTCGAAGTAGATTACATCCGACGCAATTCCCAGGTCAGCTGCCATGGTCCAGCAATCCAGGGCCAGCAGAAGCTGCATTGACGTGGAGCGGTTGGGATGGAACCCAAACTGATTGGAGTCTAAAAGATTGTATAAGATGCAGCGGTCCAGCATAGAGTTCCTGATGAAGGACTCCATGGTTTTCAAGATGACAGATGTCAGAGCAATTGGTCGATAGTTTGAAGTGAGAGATGCATTACCCTTTTTGAACACTGGGACAACGATTGCCTCGGTCCACATGGAGGGAACAGACCCACTCGAAAAAAAGATGAAGAAAACAAAAGGGAAAGAGGATATGCAATCTCCCTGGTAATCTGTTTGTAGAAAAACGCAGAGAAGCCTTCAAGGCCAACGGCATGGCTCAGACGCGTTCGAAGAAGTATCTCTTCGATTTTGCATGGTGGGAAAAGCTGAACAATACAGGGGACAGGATCTGTTGGAGATGGACCCAAATAAGGAGGTAAGATGGAGTTATCAATAACTCCATTTGCCACGAACTGAGAGTTAAAAGCAGAGGCCCGTTCGAAATTATCTGATTAATAAGAATTATTTACAAGGAGAGGAGGGATGGATCTAGCAGAACCAGTTTGTGTTCTGTAGTGTCGAAAAAGAGATGAGAGGTTTCCCTCAGCAATCGTGGAGGATGCACACTTAGAATGCCAGGCAGTAATCGCCTCAAGGTACTTACGTTTCTGGTCGTTGAAGGCGCAGAGAGATTCTGGCGAACCAGAGCTTTTATAAAGTCTCCAAAATTTAAGTTTAGTGCGACCTAGTATACGAATACACCTGGGGAGAAAGATGCGCTTGTGCGTTCGAGGACGGGAAGGCAGACGGCAAGCTTCAGTAGTGTTTTGAAGGATATCTACGAAACAATCACAGACGGATTGGGTGATCCCCCCACAATGTGAAAAGCATTTGGACCAAGCAACCTGCTGGAGGAGGGAACGGAGAAGGGGGAAGCCAATTCTACCCTGCAGTTTGTGCGTTAGAGAAGGTCGAACGATTTCGGCATTCACCAGGAAAGAGACCATGGAGTGGTCACTGGTACCAAGATGGTCGAGTACTGTAGTACCGTAAACAAGGCGGTCATCCTGCGTAAAGACCAAGTCTAAAATGTTGGACCCACGAGAGTAGGAGTAACTGAGTGAGCCCTAGGGGACGCAAAATATCAATATAGTCGCGGTGCTGCCGAACCGAGGCCCGATCTGTTGCCCAATCAACAGAGGATAGATTAAAATCACCAACCAAGATATTAGAGTATGCTGGGTGAAATGACTCGGTAATAAAATAGCACATATCCGAAATAGCGGCATCGGAATAACTACATGGTAAGTAGCCAAGAACAAAATGTAAGTTGAGGGATGGTATGGATGCAGACAATGCCTCTGAAACCCGACCTGAGCGGTCCAGCACTAAGCCAATGCAAAAACGATAGACAATCACAATCCCCCCAGTATGGGAACCCCTGTCTCGCCGCAGGACACAAAAAAAAAGTTACCAACAATCATTTGATCAGTAAAAGATTGATTTAGCCATGTCTCAACGATGAATAGAACATCATATTGTAAATCAGCCAAAAGTGCGTGAAAAGGAATTAAGTTCATGTTTATACTACGAGCATTAATTACAACACACTTAAGGTCGGAGACCTGGGGATCCGAACCGGCTGTCAGGGAATGGGTAGTAGGTGTAGTCCCAATTACAGATTTAGGTTTCCCGTGCGATCCAAGATCATAACAATTTCATGCACAAGAATTGATTTGCCTGCAGCAGTGAGGTGCAAGCTATCACGATCCATGAAGGGACGATGCTTCCAGAGTTTTGTGCAATAACAGTAAATTCGTGTTTAAATTGGCAGTTTCTAATCAAATTCACTACATCTTTAATTTGGTTTACGATGCGATTAGTTCTAGTATTGGTGACACTATTTGACCCAAAATACAGCAGAAAAATGGCATCCTGTGAGACAGTCTGTAAGATAGCTGGAAGCTTATGAATGATGGCATCGGCAGTGTTACCAGGCCAGGTCCAAGTACGCAAGTCAGGGTGGTTACCTACCTGCAGATCACGAGCATGCGAATCACCAATAATAATTACAGGACGGTTGTCACGGAAAGGAATAGTGTCAGGAATACTAGCAGGAGGACTAGCAGATGGTGGTTAATTATTTTAACTCATTTGGGTTAAAACTTCCACCCAACCCGTAGTTGTAATAAACTGAACATTGGGTCGTTAATTTGGATTAAAATTACATCCAAATTCTTGTTCACAATAAACTGAATATTGTGTTACTCCTTTAACTCTGTTGGGTACTAACTTCCACCAAACCATTACTCGTAATAAACTGCACATTGGGTCATTATGTTGACTCGGTTTGGGTGAAAATTACATCCCAATTCTTGCTCATAATATACTGAATATTGTTTTATTATTTTAATCCGTTGGGGTAAAACTTCCACCAAACCCTTGGTTGTAATAAGCTGAACATTGGAGCATTAAGTTAAATCGGTTGGATTAAAATTACGTCCAAATTATTGTTTATAATTAACCGAATATTGTGTTACGATTCTAACCCTATTGGGTTAAAACTTCCACCCAACCCTTAATTGTAATAAACTGAACATTACGTTATTATGTTAACTTGGTTGGGTAAAAATTACAGTCCAATTCTTCCACATAATATTCTGAATGTTAGGTTATTATTGTAACTCAGTTGGGTTAAAACTTACACCTAACCCTTAATCCTAATAAACTAATAGTTGGTCTCATCAACTGAATATTAAGTAATTATTTTAAAACAGTTGGACCAATGTTGTACCACAAATTTTTTTAATAACACATTCAATAGTAAATTGTTACTTTAACACAGTCGGATCAAAATTGCAACCCACCAAACAATCAGAGCCTTTTTAATTTTGAGTTGTTATTTTAACTCATCTGGGTCTAAGCTAAACAAATTTACAAATCCAAGTTATAGTAAAGTCACTATTGGGCACTGGGTTTTTTTTGGGTTCGAAGATTCGAATGCATAGTCCCAACAATGTAAATATTAGGTTAATTTTATTTCATATAGTCACGATGTATTCACAATAATCTTAGATGTGTTGGGTACTTTTGTAACGTAACTTGCAACTCTCCACTGCCAAATTTCATGGTGCCAATTAATGTATGTTGGCCTGATAAGAAATTATTATGTGGACATAAGGCTATTCAGGTTTGTTTTGTGAAATTAATCATTAAATTTGTTTTCTGCTGTGAATTCTTCAGGCCTGGACTTGCCGTCTGGTTTGAGTTCCAATGGTAAGTGGGACTTTTCTCGGAGGGTACTTTTATAGTTATAAAAGTCACTTTTGTGCTGTACTTATTGAAATGGGTCTTCATTGCAATTTCCTTGCAGTTAAATAAATACAGATGCATACCTATTTACGTTAACTTTTGGACGTGTATATCAGACTGCCTAAATTTCGAATAATTATCATCCTTCCTTCTGGGGTATGTGTTTGTGACCCCCTTTAAAACGTCGTGATAAGTGGGCTCTGAAGCTGATTTTCCGGCTTGGTATTGTTGTCAAGCACTTCAGGTTGGCGTATACACAAAGCAGATGTGAGAAAGTAAAATATTGTTTTAAAACGATTTGGACACTATTCTAAAACTAAAATAATGAAAGCTCCATGTTGAAAGTAACGAAGTAGAATATGAAGATATTTGAATTTTTTAAACAGCTACTGCAAATCTTCCTCTGCAAATCTTCCTGGTGTTATGCAGCAGCTACTTCGAACATTTCAAAAAAATCGTCATTTTCAAAGACAAGGTGATAGATCCTGCTTCATTATTTTCAACATGAATCTATTTCACCAGAATCCAGGTATTTTCACAGTGCAAATTCCTTGTAAAGAAAATGTCATTAAATTTAAAGTGGTTAAGAAACACATAAAGCAAATTGTAAGTATGAATTTGTTGCTATTTACTATTAAATGCCTGATAAGCAGTTCGTAGTATACGAACTGCCAGATATGAATTTGTTTTGTCAAGTTGCACTTGTTGTTGGGTGTTGCAAATCGCGTATGCATCTGAATTTGAAGGCTGCGTTTACTTCTTTCACCAGTGTTAGTTGGGAAGCGCAAAAACCCCCATAACCACGAAGAATTGATCAGGCTCTAGTCGTGGGCCTGACACCAAGATGTTTGGACTTGAGCTATAGTTTTTTTCCGATACCTATTCCGGAATGTTGGTCCCAATCTAAAATAGAAATAAGTTAAATCTATTAATTACTTTCAGAGAATTTCTTGATGTTATAAAGGCTTAGCATAAATTAACAGGACGAAAGCATAAAGGCACCTGTAGTGCTCCTGAGCATAACAGCCACACGATTTTCTTTCCAGGAAAAAATACAGAGAAAGAAAATACAGAGAAAGTAAAATTCAGAGGAAAAATATCCATAGAAATAACAATCCATGGAAAAAAATCCAACACATTTTTGTTTTTATTATTTGCTTATTTGTTAGCTTTTTTAACGTACGGTAATTCCGTACAATGTATTTATGCTACGAAACTCACCGCTTAAAATAAGAAGAATGTAACATTGGAAGTACGCAATCAGGACTGTGAGGTAGGCACTTCGGACAGGAACGAAAATCATTATCACGCCTCCCCATAAAGAACTGCTTTAAAGTCATTGCCTGAAATATGAAGAAAGATACTCTGACAGTAATCAATTAAAACTGTGGTGGGCCGTGCTTCGGGCACAACGATAAACATCCGAGTGCCTCCTCACTTAGAACTTGTGGATACTCAATCCCAGAAATACAAAGAAAGAAATTTTGGCAGTACACAATCAGAACAGTTGAGGACAGCTATATGTTCGGATTTCTTTCTTAGGATCACTTTATAGTAGGTTCGTAGCACAATTCTAATAGATTTCTTACTATCAGCAAAATGCTTACCTTCAGTAATGAAAGCTAAAATTGCTATTTTATGTTGTCCCATGCTAAAAAAAACCTATTTGTTGCCTAAAGGTTTAATTCCACCTTTTACCCGCTCGGCACACGGCTGTGCCATCAGCGTCGCGGCCACCACCATTTGATTTTCAAATTGCTTATGAGCACGGACGAGTTGTGCTCATATTATTGTGCTTTATTCGCTCCCGTTTTTGTTTTCACGAAGCTTAACATGTCAACATCCAATGGCAAGGCAGAATAGACGAAAAAATAGGGGAATGCAAATCCGATCTATTCAAACGTGTTGGAGAAGTTGCACGTGCAACCGTTAGTGATGCATTGAAACTGGCTTCAGCACCTGTTTCACCAAAAAAAAATCTTCGAGTGACAGTGTGTCCACGCAGAACAAAGAACAAGTTTTGCAAAAGATCATTGCCACTTGTTACGAACCCGGACGACCTTCCGCTTGAGACATATGCTCATGCAGGGTGTGCTAAGCCTTCCCCTCTCAGGTTTCATTCCGCCAGTTGTTGAATCTTGACAGTGTGTTACACAAGAGAAAAGATAATTTCGGTGTTGAAGTCACTTCCTCCACACGATCAAAATATGACACATTTCTTTTTGAAGTCTTTTGGAACGAAGTCCCAGGAAAAAAAAGACTTCGAACTTTTGAGGATGCCGACTATGTTCCTGAATAAGTGCCCTTTTAAACTGTTCAGTTCTGAACAGTGCTTCCACTTACAGGGAATTTTTCACTTTTTAGGGGGAAAATGCCCTTCACTGAGAAATAAAATACCAAACAGGGAAAAAAGGAAAAAACAGGGAAATTCTGAGTTTTACTTGCAAGTTACGATTATCTCTAGTAAATCACGTTCTTCTATCCATCCAGACTCACTTCCTCAAAACTTCGGTACATGAACAAGTGCTGTCCCAAGTAAATATTGCATGTGAATAACAATTTATAATGTAACAACTCACTTTAATGTTTTCTGAAAAATTACACTAGAATTTGCACGCTTTGGGGAAGGACATTGAATCATATTATAAGCAGAATATTGTTTTCTACTTTTATCTTACAATTTGTGGTGGCATCCGAAAATTGATATTACAGTTCGATGGCTGTTGTATTTTGAACACATATTGTATCTCGTGTTTTAGAATAAAAAGAAAGACGAATTTAGTTTTACTAATTGGTTATAGTGACTGCCTTGCGTAAGAAATTAAAAAGGAATTAGGAAATAAATTATCAGACTGTTAGGAGGTATTACATTGCCGCCCACATGCAGTATTTAAGTGGGACAGTACACCTGGCGGGATAAATACAGGGGGACAAATAGACGTTGATCAGTTAAGCTGTTTTCCAGCTTGATAGCTAAAGTTCTACTGAACGATATGTTATGAGAGCCGGGTAATGAGATGAGGCCAAGAGTGGCCATTGATGTGCCGCAAACTGGAAACTTCCCCAGAAATGGAAATTTCAAAGAAGATGTTGTGCAATGTAGGCAAGGTTAAATCAAATGCTACTGACCCCTTCAAATGTTAATAACAGCCAGAAATGAAAATATAAACTACACGTGCGAGTGATAAATGTAATTTCCATGCATAATTGTAATCTCCAATCAGAGGCGGCGTTATACCCGGGCCTACCCGGGCACGTGCCCGGCTAAAAATAACAGTTCCAGGGTCCGTGCCCTGGTAAAAAAAAATTATCATTTGTCAAGTTGTTTGTTAAAATAGTTTACAACTCTTGAGCTGCCCGCTGCCCTCACGGCATTGCGTACAGAAAACTTTCAAAATTCAATCACACTTAGAAACACACCATTTTAATAGTAAAAGTGTAAACTTATAAATAGTTAATCAAGAGCAATTGCACTTGCAGCAATTACACAAAAAAAGAGCACTTGCTGTTTTTTTTTTGGGGGGGGGGATTTTTTCCCTGTTGTCAAGCATTTTCTGTTAGCTTGCCCTCTGAATATTAAAACTGTTAATTTAGCAGGATACAGTAGTAATTTATAAAAATTGGCAAGGCAGAGTGATGAAACTGTTGATTTAAACCGTAGACGGGGTTTTCTGACCGTATTCGTAATACCACGGGCTACTGTGTCGGATTTGGGAGGGGGGGGGCTTCTTCCCTTTAGAGGTCTTTAAGGCTCAGTGAATTATATTTTATGTACTTATATAGGGGAAAGTCTTAGAGTAGCCTTCTTAGATCCCTGCCCGGGGTATTACAGGCGTGCCCATCCAGTGCCCTGGTAGAAATTCGGACCTAGCGCCGCCAACACCTACCAACACCTACCAACTCATGAAAGGTAAAAATCAGAAGTATAAAGAAGGAAAGCATTCTAATTTATAACATTTGCCCAGATAGAGCCAGAGCCATAAATTTCACTTTCGCTCAATTTACAATGTGGTTAATGTTAATTTCTCGTCTTTTATGTTGGCTTATTTGGCTAAAATCACGAAAATTTGGACCACACTCCTTTTTACTGGTCCATCCATATCTTCACTTCAAGCACAAAAAGACTGGTTCTATAAGGCTCCTTGAACTAGTTCTAATAACATAAGAAGTCGTTTGAATTTTATTTTCAATTTGCGTCAATAGGCGAGGTTCCTGTGCCTCAAAAGCCCCATATTTTTTTTTATATTAGGAAATGATAAAAATTAGCGGTGCAATGAAAGGAAATTAAATAAGGGAAATAAAAAAGGGAATTTTTGTTTGCCACAGTGGGAAAAAAGGGAAATTTTATTTTTACTCGGTGAAATTCTTTAAGTGATTAGTGGAAGCACTGGTTCTGAAGGTCCCATCAGTTTACAGAACGCCAGCACATCAGTAGGACGAAGACGAGGTGATCTTCAGGGATGCAATTAGGGCTAATTTCCACTCCAACTCAGCCTATTTGGTGACAACAGCTGGCCTCAAACGACTCATTACCGAGTGCCTGGAACTGCAGAATGACACAACAATTAAAGAGTGTTTTCAACTTATGAAGTGGGCATCCTCCTTTCAGAAAGATGCGTCCTTCAACTGGGAATCAAGGATCCTTCTGAAAATGGTATACAGAAAGAGGGATGTAGTCCTTGACTCCTCTCCTAACATCCCAGTAGACATTGAGTGTCAACTTCGACTGATGCCAATCCATAAGTCGACACAACTTTTCGGTGGTAACATTCTCAAAGTGGCCCCCGAACATAGGGACAAGACAAAAATGCCAGTGTACTCAAGAGGATCGGAAGGAAAGGAAAAAGATTCCGGAAGGTCCACCACCAATAGGAAACCTTCCTTCAAGAAGACGCCCAAAAAACCTTCAAATGAACCCTTCTGGAGGAGAAAGAAACCCACCCCTCGGCCTTTTCAGGACTTCTCCTCGTGTCTCCTAAGAGGAAAAGAATCCAGAGGATTCCACAGAGGAAGGGAAACCTATCAGGCCAGCGGACGATGCCCCTAGCCTTTTTAGGCTTTCCCCAATCACCAGCAGGTGGGGGGAAGGCTTAGGTTCCGTATAGCAGCTTGGAAAAAAAGTGATGTCAGACGGGTTCAGGCTGTCAATCATCCAAGATGGTGTAGCAACCCCACAACCACAACGAAATCATAGGTGCAGAATGTGGGTTCGGTTCTTATTTAGAATTGAACCACGTGTGACGTAAGGACTAGATTGTACAATAGCACTGTTCTGCAGCTTTCCTAGAAAACAGGTAGGATGGAAGCTGTTGAAAGCACACCTGCCCCCATCTACGCTAAGGCAGTACGTTATATGTAGTTCAGCCATTGTGTCATAATTGGGTCGTTCTTTAAGGATGAATTGCACTCTATTTTTAGCTTATGATGTAATGTGAGTAATATAAAAGGGCTGGGCACGCACAGTGCTGGGTCCAAGCAAGGTGGGGGGGGGGGGACCAAGACTACAAGAAGTGAAGAAGTGACTATGATTGTATACAAGAAATCCCAGCTGGGATAATATACAGGATTTCTGCGACCACAACAGTGGGAAACTCTATTCAGTGTTATGAAGCTTAAAACTAGTTGTAACGTACCTTAACACCTCTAGACACGGTCAAGTTGAAGTCTCCTGGCAGAAGATAAATTTTCATCTGCATCTTCACCTTACTAATTAATACCATTACAACGTGTACATCTCCCGTTCGTTTCAATCTCTCAGCTATCCAAGAAGGCGCAACAGTGGACGCCAGCCACCAGGGCAGGTCTGCTTCTCCAGGCAGCAATCCAGGAACTTCTAAAGAAAAAAGAAAAAGAGATATCTCAGACCAATACAAAGGGATTTTGGAGCCCAGTACAGGTAATCCCAAAGAAGAAAGGAGACACCAGACTCATTTCAACCTCAGGAAATTAAACAATCACATACAAAAGGAACACTTAAAGATGGAGACGATTGGATCGATCAGGGTGGTGCTTGGGATGGACGAGTTCTCCATCGACCTTGAAAAACTCTACCTACATGTTTCTATTAACCCATCGGTGTTCCACCTTTCAGATTTTCATTAAAAGGGGTCACTTACCGTTTCAAACCCCCCCCCCGTTCGGTCTTTCGACAGTGCCTCATGTCTCCACTAAGGTCACACACCCCATCATCAGTCACCTTCACCATCAAAAGATTCGGAAGCTCACTTATTTGGTTGATTAGCTTCTCCGAAATCTTTATAGCTGTGAACTCCTTCTGCAGCTTCGTGAGTCTCGACTTCTACACAGATATAGGATTCAGAGTCAATTTCGCAAAGTCATGCTCTTCACCACAGGAAGTGCTCACGTTCCTGGGGACCCAGTCGACCTCCGCAACTGGTACGCCCTTCTCAAGAGGGGATCATCAAAGTAAGATCAGAACAAAATGTGCTGCTGTCATCAGAAAAGGTAGCTGCTCGTCGTCTGGCATTTGTTATAGGAACCGTCGACTCTATCACAAAACTCGTTCCTCTAGGATATTGGAAATCAATGCCGATATACTGGTTCTGAAAGGAAGAATGGACACAACAGAACAGCTGGGGAGACTGGATTCGCCTACACGACCTTCCGGAGGAGATCATGAAATGGTGGAAGGACCTGAATAGCTTACAAGCAGGAGTCCCGATACATAAACTTACAACGGACACTCTCCAGTTCTCTAACGCATTGTAAACAGGGTGGAGAGCCCACATGGGAGGCATGGAAGTAAAATAAACACGGACAGAGGAAGAACAGAAACTCCACAGCAACTTCATGATCATCTTTCGACTGGGAACTTGAATGTAAGCCTCAAACCTTGGAAACCTCAACCACGGAATTGAAAATCGATTTAGCCATATGTACAGCACTATTCAACAGATAGAATACATCATCTGTCGACTTTTTTGCCACATGCTTCAAAAACCAGCTGCAGAACTTTGTCATCCCGTTCCCAGATCCGTCATCATGGGCGACAGACGCACTTTCCATTCTGTTGGCAGGGATATTTGTGGATGCATTTCCGTGATTCAAGCCCCTTCTAGTGGTGCTAAACACGATCAAAGAGGCACAAGGCATTTCATTCTGGTACACCATTGTGGCCTGCAGACTCACGGTTTGTGGGTTTTATGGTGAAGAAGAAGAAGGGACCTGCACAAAGCACCTCCTAACACAAGAAAGAGTCAAGATGAAACACAAGATCCCTTCTATTCTTCATCTTCAAGGATGGAGACTATAAAAAAGTACCTAACGTCAGCGAAATTCTCCCCTGCAGTCTCCAACAGACTTCTGAAGGGCCACACAGAATGTCAGAATGTCAGATCTATGAAATCAAATGGAAGATGCGTTTTGGGTAGTGCTCCACACAAAAACTGGACCCTTGCATCTCCAGCAGCAAGGACCTTTCAGCCTTCCTCGAAGATCTGTTCTCAAATAGACTCACACCGACAGCCATTAAAGGGTATCGCTAGGTGATTAATTCTGTCTTGCACTGAATCAGGGGAAATGAGGTGATTCACTCCAAGATCATAATCAAGGCTTTTGATGGCATTCTCTAACGAGAGACCACGTACACGGAACTTTTCTCCAAATGAAACCTGCCCTTGGTTTTGTAGAACCTGCATCTTCCTCATTTCGAGCCGCTATAGAGTGCTTCAATTATCCACCTGATGCAGAAGACAATATTTCTGGTAACCCTGGTGTCTGCGGCTCGACAGAGCAAACTTGCAGCCTCTCCAGAGAGGACAAACTCCTTCCGTTTTCCAGAGACTGGACTTGGGCGACACTTACTTTCCTTGCACATTTTCGTGCCAAGAATTCAAGATCTGACAGAACTCGAAGACCAATCACCAATAAAGCACGTACTCCGATCGTGTATCCTGGGAAAAAGTAACGTCTCCAATGCCATATTCACGCCCTGTGATTCTATTTGGACAAAATTGTGGTCCCCGTTTCACACGAACCACACCACGAGAGATCAGCTCCCCTTCCCCACTTTTTCTACAGGTGGATAGTAAGACAGAAAACGTCCTCCCTTGCAATATAATACCTTTTAAGTGAGGGAAGTGTTGTGCAATGTTATAAAGAGGTCATACGAATTGGGTCACAATTCAATTGACCTTCCAAATGAGGGGCGGGCTCACGAATTTCATGCACTTGCGGCATCGTGGGCATATGGTCCTTTCTAGACAAGGTAGTGTCCGCATGTTCATGGAATCACTTTTCTAAGCCACTACCTCAGAGATGTCAGTGGCCAAGTGCCATGAACATTGTGAAACAGCACGTTGTTGCCAAACAACTGGCATGAACATTGTGAAACAGCATGTTGTGGCCGGACAACTGGCATGAACATTGTGAAACAGTACGTTGTTGCCAGACAACGGCATGGTCAATAGAAGAGAAGGAAAATCAACAGGTCTTCAGCTGGATTATGATCATAATCATGACTTCATTCATGAATAAATGACATGTAGCCTACATCGTTTCAGTGGTAAGTTCTGTTCGAAGCCTACTTTCAGGAGTGACAAAGTAAGCGTTAATTACTGGAGGTACTATTTTTACTATTTTGCAAATAGTAAAAAACATAGTTTAATACTGTTAAAATTATTTTTTATTATCCTAAAAATAGTTACTTTCAGCATAACCCTCCCACCTCCCTGCATAAGCTGAACTGAGGGAAGTTCAAAGCAATTTTAGAAACAAGATTGCAGCAGCCACGATGCTGATGGCACAGAGGCGCGCCAAGCGGGAGCAAGATGTGCTTAAACCTTTATGTGACAAATAAAGGTTTATTTGTTTTTTTGAGGATGGGAAAGTGTAAAATAGCAATTTTAGGATTCATTACAAAAGGTCTAGGATAGTAAAAACATCAAAATACCTGGGCCACCTGGTTGATTTCGGTTTCTGTTGCCTAACCATAAATATACATTACCTGAACTTTTAGCATTCTCCTTCTGTTTTGCTGTTTGATCTAAAGATAAGAGCTCCTGGAGCTTTCCAGTCTCGCAACCCACTGCACAACTGGTCTGCACATCATCAGTTCATGTAAAGTCCCTTCGACGGCCGACGTGCCATCTTTTATTTCCCTAAAGTGCCGAGATGGCAACACAGATGGGAGGTAGTGTCGAAACAGGGTAATTTATTTACAAGCAACTCTGCTACAAGAGGTTCCAATTTCACTTATTAGTTGGGTCAAACACATTGTTAATTACCGAACTATGTATAGCAAAGCAACCCTATTGTTGGGTCAAATAAGTGAATCCAAATGGTGTCTCAAGGGGTGCCAATTTCATTTTCTAGTTGGGTAAAATGCATTGCTATTTAAACACCTTTGTCTAACCAAATAACTATGCATTTGGGCTCGTTAAATATAAAGTACGAATATCACCATAAGTGTGCATTGTAACTAATAGTTAAACTTTTTTAGTTTTAACCCACTGTTAGGTTCGAAAAATTATTACTTAATTTTGGTCATTTATGACTCGTGTGTTGGGTCCACGATTTCAAGAAATAACCCAACTCCGAGTTTTATTTGGGTAAACAAGAATCATCCAGCAAACTGAGTCAACATTTGACCCAGCATTTTTTAGAGTGTCTGATCAAAATTTTAAATTCCTATTCAAAGAATAGGTATCATAAATTCATATCTGAAGAAATTATGTATTATGTTAGACCGTGCTTAAAACTATTTATTTTATTACTTAGAAATTGATCATATCTCTTCATCATGCTGTAACCTTTAACTTGTTACTGTTTTGTCAAGTTGTTGTTTTCGTTAATTTTAGCACTTTTTGGTTTTATTATTAAAGCAAGGTATAATTTGTTATTTTTTAATTTTTCTATTAGTTCTTCACATCAGACATTCCTACCTACCTTGGGACTGGATACAATTTGCTTATGGCCAGTCCTACAGGCTCCAATATTCCCTTTCACCTTGAAATTGACCCAGGCTTGAAAGCAACATCACAGATTCTTCAGGTAGTAATTATAGTTACTGGCTTAGCATGTGCATTTGAAACTGCATACCCATAATGTTGTAAATGTCTAATCTCCATGGAAAACGTACAGCCACTCGAATTAAACAATACATATAAATGAAAAAAATATTTACAGGGCACTGCAAATGTCACTATGGTGAGAGGAATTTCCTAATGGCAAAATCTTTTGTTGGAAAATATGTGAGCCAACTTTCATCATAGCTCTATTACATCCGTATATATTAATTATAACACCTGGGTATTATTTGCAAATCAATGTAAAATCGAAACTAAGTATGAATATGAAAAGGAAATTTGGTACTGAGGGAAAATGTTGAAGATTGCTTGTATGACAGTTGAGAACTTGTATTAGGTGTAATGACGCATAGTGGTTTACTAAGGTTTATTACCGAGTTGAGCTTCATTGTTAGAAAATATGTACTTACACACAGTTTACTGTAAGTGATAATAATCACAGTATAGTATGTCCTAATCTTAAAGATGGAAAGCCAAAGGCTCAACAAGAGTTAAATAAACTCTTTTTTTTAAATTTATGTCCTTACCTGTTAACGGGCACAACAGGACAATAAAAGTTCTACTAGAGAAATAAACCCTAAACTTTCTGGACAAAAACATAAGCCTTCCATATTACTTTTATTCGGTTCGTTTTCAAATTGGTTAAGTTTTAAATTTACAAGCCAAAAATACAGTAAATTTTTTTATTCTATTTTTGGCCATTATCTTTATTCTCCGATTTACGCTAGTTCAAATATGGATGGATTTCATTGTTATTCTAGTCACGTGTTGTAATAACTACTGTGAAAAATTAGATTTTAAACAAGCTGCTTATACGTTAAAAAATGCTAACATTCCTAACGTTCCTCTTTCCTAATTCAACAATTTCCGTGCAGCTAAGCTTCAACAATGGTCCAAAGATCACAAGTGAAGTCAACATTGCTAAAAGAAGCGATAAATTTGTCCTAATATTCATTGACATTTTGATTTAATAATTTGGGCTGGAGTGTGATATTTATTTCCGATTCGGGATAACTAGAAACAGTAAAAAGGCGAAATGCCAAATGACCTCAATTAGTGACCATTAAACACATGCGATACTATATCTGTTTCCCTTTGGACTGTTTCCCTTCACTGTGGACTTAATTAACACAGTGCCTAAGCGGAGTTGACCCCTTGACCTTGGTTCAATTCACTGTCAAACACTATTTAAGTCCAAAAGGAATCAGAAATTGGTTCGCATCAATATTCATTTTAAAAGCAATAGTATCAGAAATCCCAACTCAAAAATTAAAAATATTCACCCGAATTATAGAGAATACTTAGAAACCACATTTAAATATTTAAAAAAATAAAATAAAAATACCAGTAAATTCATCTGGATTTAGTTAGGCTCCATTCAAATTAATATATTGGAGCAAGGAGAAGAAAACCACACACTATCTAAAATCTGTTAAAAAGGCGGGGGGAGAAGAAAATAAAAAAAATAAATGTAATACAGAACACGATAGAAAACAGAAAAGGAAGGAAAAAAAAGAATGGGGCAAAAAAAGAATAACGAGGGTGGGGCGGAAATAAAGGGGGAGTATCCTTTCTCTCCTGTCCCTCCTCCTCCCTCTCCTTTATTAAGGAAATACCCCCTTTTTAACATGTTTAGATATTTTGTGGCCTTCTCCATGCGGTAATGTGTTTAAATGTAAATCTGGATGAATTTATTGTTAAAACATTTAATTTTAATTTTAAAACAGTGTAAAAATGGTTTCTGTGTATTTGCGTAGTTAGTTTCTATATATATATATATATATATATATATATATATATATATATGTCAATGTGAGAAGGGTAAAATACGATATTGAGTCAGCTATATACCCCCCACTTCCGGTCACGTGATAAAAGTGGGGGTAATGATGCACTTCCGGTCACCTGATGAAAAGTGGGGGTTAATGGCGTCCTTCTAGAGGAGGGTACTTTTTACTACCTTTTTTTTCGTCGATCTGGAGGAGGGTGGGATGCCACTCACCTGATAAAAGTGGGGGTAGGGTAAAAATATGAGTCAGCTATATACCCCCACTTCCGGTCACCTGAAAAAAGTGGGGGTAATGATGCACTTCTACTCACCTGATAAAAGTGGGGGTAATGGCGTCCTTCATCAATCTGGAGGACTACCTTTTTTCCGGCGATCTGGAGGAGGGTTGCTACGATACCACTAACAGTCACCTGATAAAAGTGGGGGTAATGATGCAATTCCGCTCACCTGATGAAAAGTGGGGTCCATCAATCTGGAGGACTACCTTTTTTCCCGGCTTTCATCGATCTGGAGGAGGGTTGCCACTTCTGGTCAAAATGGGGGTGCACCTGATGAAAAGTTAGGGTCTGGAGGAGGGCAAACCTTTTTTTGGTTGTTTTTTTCGTCAAGATTGTGGACGGTGGAAAAGTGCCTACCCTTCATTCGTTTTCGTCGATCTGGACCTTACGTCAGTCACGAAATCAAAGTAGGAATAATAACGTAACTTCCGCCGATCTGGAGGAAAATGCGGGATCTAGAACAGGGCGTCAATCTGTAGGAGGGTGGGAACCTTTATTTGTATTCCGCATATTTTTAAGACTCACCTAGGGAAGAAAGGGATATGAAAAATTGTTTTCTTAATATAATAAAAGGAATGAAAAGTTTTCTTTCGAGAAAAAGAAAAATGAATTCAAAATCGTCGTTTACGTGTACGTATTGTGGAAACGTCTACGCAACTCGACAAGAATTGATCCATCATCTTCCCAACCACCGATACGATCTTCGACCAGAGTGTTTACTCTTCGAAAACGAGTTGAAAGATGTTGAAGGCGAAGTAACTTGTAAGTTGGTGCATGATGATACACATCGAATTTATTTCCGCAAAATTGAGTATCTCGATTCATCCCTAGCGCTCAATTTACTGTATTGTCCGCTTAAATTTCTTATTACGACTTGCTTAGATCAACTGACCAATTGTAAATTTCAACTGTGTTTAGAAGCAGATTTTAGCATGGATTCCAACACATTGCGAGTCTATTTCTGGTCCCTCTGTACAGCTATTTACAACGAATCTGATGTGTCGGAAATCTTGGAAGATGCTTGCAAAAAGATACAATAGTCCGTCGAAACTTTCGAAGAAAAAGGTAGTGGTTGGCGCTTTTTGAAAGTTCGAGTATAACCGTAAAAGTGGCAAAAATCGATCCTTTTTGCCCTAGTCCTTTCTTACCTTTGCCGAGTGCATTACGCAAGAAAAGCGAAGTTATAGTGAATGTGGAAAATTCTGACGAAAAATGCTTTCTGTATTCAGTTTTAGCTGCTAAAATGAAGTGCTACGAAACCGAGGTTAAATAATGCGAACCATTTTTGAATACTGTAGACCATTCCATGTTGACGTTCCCCGTGAGTCTACGGCAAATTGATTCCTTCGAACGAGTCAACAATTTGTCCATTAACATTATTTCTTACAAGGGATGGATAGGATTACACCCGGTGAGAGTGAACAAAAATATGGAAGGAGAAGTAATTGAATTGTTACTAATAGCCGACGAAAAAGGAAATACTCATTACTGCGCCATCCTCGATATTGAAAGGGTACTCCGATTTCGAGGTATTGGTAGAAACAGGAAATTTTACTGCCGTAACTGCTTCGCGGCTTTTGGTAAAAAACAATTCATGATGGAGCACACCAGTAAATGTGTGAGATTGAATAGGGCTCAAGTACTCACTTTCTTGCCACCCGGTGCCAACACGTTAAAATTCCTACACTACGATAGACGCAATTCTCATCCTTGGGTAATTTATGGAGATTTCGAATGTATGTTCAGACCCGTACATACTAGTAGCACCGTTCCATCCTCGAGTTCGTTTACTAAAGTCAGTTTGCATTCGCCTACTAGTTTTGGCTACGTCGTTGTTGGTCCAGAAAATGAAATTGTGAGTCAAAAATTCTACCTCGGCGAGGACGCGGTGGATAAGTTTTACGAATGTATGAATAGCGAAATTAAAAAGTTTGCCACGATTATCTCACGACCGAAACCTCTAATGATGACTGCCGACGATGAAATTCGGTTCTCAAAAACCGATACTTGTTACTACTGCAACAAAGTCATCGTCGCCGTTAAAGTGAGAGATCACTGCCACTTCACGGGAAAGTTCAGAGGTGCTTCTCACATAAAATGCAATCTGGAAGCTAGGACAATAAATACTATCCCGGTCGTCTTCCATAACTTGGAAGGCTACGATTTGCATCTTCTGATTTCTGCGACGGAAAACTTCCCTTCGGGAGTAGACGTTCTTGCTAGAAACACCGAGCGTTTCATGAGTATGACCATTACGTGATACTTTTCTTTCGGTGAAAAAGACCTTTCGGTAAGGTTGTGATTTTTAGACAGTTATAGTTTCCTATCTTCCTCGCTCGAAACTTTGGCTAAAAACCACAAGAAAGATCGACCCTTCCCCATCTTAAAAACTGCTCTCGATTCTGTAGACTGGTTCGCGTCAGGAGTGAAAAAGGAAGAAATCTTGGATTTATTGACGCAAAATGGCCACTACCCGTACGAGTACGTTCAGTCTATGGATGTGTTTGAAGACCAGGAATTACCTCCTAAAGCGGTGTTCTTCTCCTCTCTACGAGGCGAAGGCATCACAGACACAGAGTACGATCACGCAACGTCAGTTTGGAAGTTGCTGAAAGAGAAGGTTTTTAAAAATTACCATCTCGTATATCAGATGATCGACGTGTATCTTCTAGCCGACATATTTCAGACTTTCAGGGAAACTTGCTCGGTCAATGACGGCATAGATCCTTGCTACTACGTATCCACACCAGAGTTTATTTGGGCAGCCGCGTTGAAAAAAACCAAAGCCGAATTAGAACTGTTTACGCACGGAGGAAAGCATAACTTTATAACTTCCGGTATCAGAGGTGGAACAACTTTTGTGTCGAAAGGGCACTCGATCGCTAATAATAAATATCTACCAGATACTTACGACGACAATTTACCTAGTCTGTATCTACAAGATTTGGATGTCAACAACTTATACGGACTAGCCATGACGGAATTCCTTCCCTAAGATCGATTTAGCTGGCTGACGAGGAAAGAAATTCGAGAATTTTGCTTGGCGTCGGTTGAAAAAGATTCGGAATACGGTTATATATTGGAAGTAGACTTGGACTATCCACCCGAGCTACACGAAGATCACAACGATTATCCTTTAGCGCCGGAAAAGTTTAAAATAATGCAGAGACTCGTGTCTCCCTTCATGAAAGAAATGGCAGAAAACAAGAAGATCCTTTCTACTTCTAAACTGGCGACCAACCTGCTCTCGAAGAAAAAATACGTAGTTCATTACAGGAATTTACAATTCTACTTGAAGCATGGTTTATTTTGAAAGTATCCACAGAATTCTAAAATCCTACATATACTTTAACACCGAGAAGCGTCAACTAGCTACGACGACGTTCGAAAAAGACTTTTTCAAATTGAAAACTAATTCGGTATTCGGAAAAACGATGGAAAACAAATCGGAGCGTTTATCCGTTAAATTGACCACCGATCCAAAAAAATCAATCAAGTACAGCACTCTACCACACGCGGATTCCTTCAAAATCCTCAACGAAAATCTCGTACAGGTAAACTTGAAACTTCGCAATGTCAAGTGTGACTTACCGACTTACTCCGGTTTCTGCATCCTCGAACTTTCCAAACTTACGATGTACGAATTTCACTACGAGTTCATGCGTCCAAATTACGGAGACCGCACACGTTTACTTTTCACAGACACCGATAATCTGTTCTATGAGGTAGAGACTGACGATTTTTATCGGGATATGGAAAGTGAGCTAGATAGATTCGACACCAGCAATTACGATCCGTCGCATCCTCTATACAGCGTTAAAAACAAACAAGTCGTGGGGAAAATGAAAGATGTAACGGCGGGCATCCCGGTGAAAGAATTTATAGGCTTGAAAGCAAAAATGTTCTCGTTTTTAGTTGGGGAAGATAGCGTTAGAAAGGCTAAAGGCATTAGTAAAGCATTTATCCAAAAAAGTTTCTGCCACGAAGACTACAAAAAAGCGCTATTTTTGAAAAAATCGTCGAAAGCCACGTGGAGGAGCATTCAAAGTAAGGATTATCAGCTCGCCACGGTTGAAATCTCGAAATCATCCGTATCTCCCTACGACGATAAGAGATTCGTGTTGGACGATGGAATACATACATCAGTGCACGGTCACTATAGAACCGGCATACCGCACGCTTTTGTAGAAGAAGCTGAAGAGCGTGCTTCGCTGGTAAAAGACGAGGAGGAATCAACTTATGAAATACCGAGACGAAGCGAAGAAGAAAAAATAGTGGCTAATAAGAGGAAAAGAGCCGCTGCTTTTCGTAAGAAATGAGCAACAGAAACTACGGAGGAGGGAAAAGCTAGGTTGTGTAAAATGTCCGCCGCTTTTGCTAAGGAATGTGCGACAGAAACTGTCTAGCAGAGAAGAGATAGGCTGGAGATAATGGCCGCTGGTAAAAGAAGAAGAAAATTGATGTAAAAAAATGCCGTACCAAAATCGGTACAGATATTTTAGACACGGACTTATTTAGACGGGTCAAAGGTTGCTAATGTTATCGGTCCAACTATTAAATTTTGAATCGTATCCCTTCCACTTGACAAAGTAGAGCATTTTTCCATCTTTTCCTTTCTTCTTACGTAGTACTTTTTCTACTAAAAACAAGTCCGGAAGGAATGTTTTTTAAATTTCCAGTTCGTAGAAACCCCCGAGAATAGGTTCGCCCGAATCGTCTTTTAAAAGGTAAGTTACCGGATCAGTTTTTTGCACTTTGCGAATTGTGAAAACTTTGTTGGTAAAATTTTGGAGAATCCTTTATCGAAAATTTTTTTGACTTTAGAAATTCTGACTTTATCTCCTACGACAAACATTGGTTTTTTTAGACGGTCCTTTAGGTTTCGCTCGTCTCAGCCATGGTTCGTGCCGCTTGGTTACTTCCCTCGGTTTCAACTTTGTAGTGGAATGGACGGTGTCGTTGTACTGGGAAACTAACTCATCGATAATATCTACCGATTTATAATTTCCCCGCCCGGTGAATCTTTTCCACATGCGAGTTTTCAGGGTTCTGTTGAATCGGTCTACCACACTCGCCTTCATCTCCGAGTGCGTAGAGTACATGTTGATGTTGTGACGCTTAAGGAGTACTTTGAAGTTTTTATTGTAGAACTCGCTACCTAAATCAACTTGTAAATTTTTAGGGGGTGTCGCTCCTACGAGTATTTTCTCGAAAGCTTCGGTAACGTCTATACCTGATTTAGATTTAAGGGGAATAGCCCATGCAAACTTGGATATGACGTTAATACAGGTTAATAGGTAGTTAAACCTTTATTAAGTTTAGCGTACGGTATCATTTCCACCAAGTCAGCCTGCCATAGATCGTTTAGGCCCAGTACAATCACTTTCCGTCTCGGCAAATTTTTTCGCGCTGGCTTGTGAAGTTCTTTTACGAGTTGGTCCATTTTTTTATTTCCCATTCCAAATCTTAGTTTCGTTTTCATGATCTTCTTAACGATCGAAGCGGCTAGTTTCCCCCGCCAGGTCAGGGAAGAATCATCTCTCACTCTTTGAGCTTTGGAAGCGAGAACTTCATCAGCAACGTGCCGATCTTTTAAATCCGAGCTCTCGGAGTAAGCTATATCGTGTTCTTTCTTTGGTACGAAAAAGTTGTAGTTTTTAATTTCCATCGCGTTTTTTTTTATTTATGCATTTTTGTTGTTTACAGAGATACCAAACCCATAAAGTCTTCGTCGGTAAATTTCTCGGAAGTATCGGAATGAGCCACTCCAAAATCTACGTTGCACCATAATTTCACATTGCTGGGAGACTCGTCGGTGACGTACACCGCGGTAATTTTCCCATTGACTTCCGTCAGATTTAAAGCGTTGAAAGATGGCAAGTTAAACCACGGTTTGTCAATAACATTTTTATTAAGTTTTCCTTTAGTTTTGTGAATATTCTCGTACACCCAAGTTCAAAGACAGAGTGGTTTGTTTCCGTTACCCTCGTTCGCCTTTTCGCAAGAGGAGTAACAGGAAGAAGCCGAATGCGTAGAATTGAGATAATTGAACGTAGTCAAAGACACAGGTTTTTGATCGTCAAAATCGAGATCTATTTTCATACATATGTACCGTTTAAGATTTTTCAACAGTTTTTGAGTTTCCGGGTCGCTAGGAGAAATCCCCCCTTTATATTTTGATTTTTCGTCCGAAACGGGAGACCCCGAACCCTTTAAATCCTTAAATTGTACGAAAGGAGACAAGGAAAACTTTACACCATTATTAATCTTTGTACCATTCTCGATTTTAACTTTCAGCAAGTTTTTTTGCAAGAGATTGGAAAGATTCGTTTGCCAGGATGGTTGAGACATCACGGTTATTCCTTTTATTATATATATAAAAAAACAAGTTTAAAAAAGGATGTCGGTCAACAAATTTGGACAAACGTTGAAAACAGGGAGAGAGGATGATTCGATCGGAGTCGGTCCGAGAGGTGAGCCAGGACTAGGATATGTTCTAACTCCCGAAAACAACTACGATATGCAAAGCAAGCGGTTAACTAAAGTAGGAGCCGCTATCGAACCCGAAGACGCCATCAATTATTCTCAAATCGGTACTCTGACGAGGGACGTTCAGAAAATTAAAACCGACTTCTTCGACGAATTGGCTTCCACCATCGAAAAAAACACGTTGTATGTAGATGGGTCTGATGGAAATTTCTACGCGAAGAAGAAGCAAATTAAGGACGTGGCTTTCCCTCGGCACGCTGCAGACGTGGCGACAAACGTATTCGTTGACAGGAATTGCCTATTACAGGATGAGCAAAAAGTATACTTCAACGCTACTAACAAACCGATAAGAAATCTAAGTGACCCTACTTTACCGAATGATGCCGCTATGAAGATATTCGTCGACAGCAACTGCTTGATATGAGACGATCAGAATGTATACTTTGATGCCTCGAACAAACCGATTAGAAATATAAGAGAGCCGACTTTACCTAGTGACGCGGCTACAAAGAAATTTGTGCAAGAAAATTGTTTCACGATAATCAGTTTCTGTATGAAAAGCCCTTTGTATAAAGAAGTCGACTGGTACGTTAATTCCGGATCTAACACGAACTACGTAAGTACAAGTTCTGGTTTAATTCGTAAAGCAATTTTATATTGCGACGATCCGAGAGTAGAAGTCATTGTTAAATGCATAGCGAGAACGAAAACCTTTCTCATGACTAAAACGAGGAAGCGCATTCTACGACTACCGTTTTTAACATTCCTTACGAAATGGAAAAAGATTCGGCCATCACGGTACACACGGTCGAAGATTTTGATACGGAAAACATTTATTTCCAGTTGGATTTGCACGTCACTTTTCAATAGATTTCATTTTATCTAAAACGGCTTCGTAATTACGAGTCTTAGAGAAGGCGCTAAGGAAAAATAAACAAAAGTGCCCGCACCAAATCTGGTCAAAGTTTTGCACGCGTTCGTAATTGTATTTAATTCCCGGTCCCAAATAGTTAACCACTGACCGGGGAGGACACATGTTGCCGAACCTATCGAAATAACAGGGTTCGCCAGAAATGGTAGAATAGGCTACCCAGTGACTTCCGTCTCCGTAGTTGAAATCTTCCAAGTTTACGATTCCGTTTTCACCAGTAGGCTTAAGTTTTAAAGGAAGCGTGTCTTTACTAAAGGTACCTCTAAATTTCGGAATTTTCATTACTCTAGCCAATCGGTTTAAATCGTGGTTCGTTAAAGGTTTATCAAAGTCGATTAAACCTTGGGTGGTCTTAAGTAAAGACCTTTGCCACGGGACAATTTTTTCTTGCTTCGTTTTTTTTCTTCTTGCCAGAACCTTCCTCTTACTTACGATGTCTCACGAGTTCAGCTAGAATTTGTGCGTCGTTTTGTGCTTTTTTTATGGCAGATGCCACCCCCGCGGTCCCTCCCGCCAACCCACCAATTCCGGCCTAAATCGGCCCTAGCAACGCCAACGGCAATAAGCCACCTTTCTTTTTTCGCGATCTAGTTTTGACCGCCATATCTTTTTTATTAATAAACAACTTCGATATTGCCTCTATCCAACTTTAGATTCATTTTCCTGTCGCTAATAAGCAGAGCGTGACAGACAGTGTTAGCCGGCACCGCTGCTCTAAACATCAGTTTGACTTGTACATCCACGATTCCGGAATGAAGCCTCTCGGACTGTTTGGAGCAATCCAACACCACGAGTGGATAAGCTTTCTTGAACTAAAGCAAGTCGAAACTCAAATCGTTGGTGTCGTAACACAGCTGCCTAAATTGCTGCGCTATTCTGTACAAGCCGACGTACTCTCCAGTGGCAAAATTAGTATTCAGATCAAGAAACGGATATCTTTCGGAATTTAGAGTCACGTGAGCGTCTTACAAACTACAGTGGTCGAACACTGCCGGATTTCTACCTAAAGCATCCTGTCTGTTTGTTTGAAAAGCTAAAACTATCCACCTAGGTTTTTCAACCGCGGAAGTAGTCAGCACGCGCCAGGTGAAGTTGGTATTTTGAGGGAGCTCGCAGCTATCGTAATGCCAGTGTCTAAATCCTAAATCCACCGTAGTTCCGTTGTCTATGAGATTGTAAAGTTTAAGTTTTTGATCGTCCAATGCGGTAACGTGGGGGATAAGCCAAGAAATACTACTGAGAACAACTTTACCATTGGCCGCGGCTGCAGCTTTGAAGATGGCATTTGTATCGCTGGTCCTCATGCAAGTGAGCACGTGTTTGGTTCCATAAATTAGCTTGTCGTAATTGTGTTTCAACGGAATGGCAAACGTAAAACTTCCTTTGGGGGTTGTTTCAACGATGATGGACGCGTGTCGCTGTTTGAAACCCAAGTTATCGGTTAGATAAGCAGCGACAGAAGCTGCACTATCCAATGCCCAGTACTGACCGAGCAATGCCGGCTGTTCCGCCGATCCGTAAGAGAGCAGCCCTTTCATTAGGGTACTGAATCCCGGATAATTTAACTCGTCTACTTGTTTATCACCTAGATGGTATTTTATATTAGAAAACAGAAACATGGGAGCATTATTAATCAAAGTCGCTACGTCAACATCTGCATAAGCCGAGTCATCGTGCTTCAGCAACCTGCCTTTAATTAATAGGTAACTGTTGGCAATGTGCAGAAATAAATCTTGGTTTTCCACGTGTATTCGAATTTCAGAATTTACGTTGTTGAGATTCGTACCGACAATAGGATTATATTCGTGATAGGTGTAAGATTTAATAGACGAGCCGTACAATTAAGGTTCGTTAATTTTTAAATAGTCTTCTACAACGCTATCCGTTGTTATAAATTTGATGAAAACTTTGTTTCTAGGCTTTAAAATGCTTGTTTTTTTTATTATTACAAAAGAAGCCTTTTCCTTCTTTTCTAAACACGAGCATTTTGTCCTTTTTTTTAATTTTTAGATTTTAAATGAAGTCGAACCGTGAGGGTCTCACCATTCAGATTCAACGGATCGTTGGTCTGAGATGTAAGCCACATTCTTATACTTCTGATTAAGTTCATAGTAATGGGTAAATAGATTAAATTATGCGGAGACTCGATGATTTTGAAACCCGGAGGCGAATTTGGATAGAACAAATATAAAGTAGGTTGTGTGTCACCATTTACGTAAGAATTTCCAATGATGTCAACATGCACAAAAATTGTGTTAATATTTATTATTTCAACGGTGTTTTGACTTTCTCGACTCCTCAAGTAGGTTCCTAAATGAAATCCCAAAACTCGAGCCAAGCTCTTTTCACCCGTAAAGGCTATTCCGTATTTTGTATCATTAATGATCAAGTTGGTTCTTAAAGTGTTTACTTTCGGAAGAATCGAAATAGCTTCCCTGTTATGACCATTTTGATCTATCGAGTTTTTGAGAAATTTATTCAAATCTTCAATTTCGTAAGTTCCGGGGGTGACTATCACTTTCTGCCAAGTTATACCAGCATCTGCGGTGTATTTAATTTCATTATTTTTTGAATCGATGTTGTATATGCTGTTGTATGTGTCTAAATTAATAAGTGCCAATTCGTACCTTTTTTCAGGGTCCAAATGAATCGGAGTATTTAGATTAAATGTCAAGTCAGAGGCTTTGCCAGTGAGGATAAAAGAACAATAATCCATTTCTTTTTTTAATTCTCTTTTTTCATCCGATAAACAGCGTTATGAAGTAGCAAAAAGCACTTTTCGCTCTGCTCCAGATAGAAGAAAGGGATAAAATAAGGCTCGACGAAAACAGGTTGCACCCTCTTCCAGACCCCTATCATGTGAACGGAAGTTATATCATTAACCCCCACTATGATTCCGTGACGGGATCGACGAAAACGTATGAAAGGTAGTTTTCCACTCTTCACCATCTTGATGACTACGATAAAAAAAGGTTTTAACCCTCCCCCACTTTTCATCTGGTGAATGGAAGTGCATCATTACCCCCACTTTTATCAGGAAGGGGTATCGTAGCAACCCTCATCCAGATCGCCGGGAAAAAAGGTAGTCCTCTAGATTGATGGACCCCGCTTTTCATCTGGTGAGCGGAAGTGCATCATTACCCCACTTTTATCAGGAAGTGGTATCGTAGCAACCCTCCTCCAGATCGGAAAAAAGGTAGTCCTCCAGATTGATGAAGGACGTCATTACCCCCCACTTTTCATCAGGCGAGCGGAAGTGCATCACTACCCCCACTTTTATTATCAGGTGACCGGAAGTGGGGGTACTCGTATTTTACCCTACCCCCACTTTTATCAGGTGAGTAGCAACCCACCCTCCTCCAGATCGACGAAAAAAAAGGTAGTAAATAGCACTTTTCCACCCTCCTCTAGGTTGATGAAAGACGCCATTAACCCCCACTTTTCATCAGGTGACCGGAAGTGCATCATTACCCCCACTTTTATCACGTGACCGGAAGTGGGGGGTATATAGCTGACTTAATATCGTATTTTACCCTACTAATGTGAAATTGATTTGGTAGCCTGATGAGTCACAAGTGTGGTAAAATAAATAAATACCGTTGCAAACCTATTTACGTTGCCTTTCAGACTTAAATGTCGAGATGCCCTTAGCAGGAAATCAACAACACATCAAAAACACACTGAGCGCCGGATCGCCACCACTCTTGTGATTAAAAAGGATCGAAAGTCAAATGGGCTCGAAAAGGGTTAAACATATACTGATGAAAACCTATTTATTAATTATAAATAACAGTTAGTTACAATAGCAACAGGTCAGCATAGATCCTAGGATCACTAACAGCCAGCCCAATTTAAAAACAGAAGACAATATCATATAAAAATATAGATTTGGCTGTGGGAAGGTCAGGGGGATGAGGTATGGGGATGAGGTATTTACGTTTTCTTTTGGACTAAATAGCAGGCAATCGCCTGGGAATCGCCTGGCAATCGCCTGAGCAGGAATTGAACCCACGACTCAGTATGTCTCAGCAGTAGAACCTCGGTACTTTGTTTCAGAGGTCGTGGGTTCTATTACCGCGCCGGCATTCTGACATTTAAATCCAAAATGCAACGGAAATAGGTATGCTTCCGTATTTGTTTAACCCTTCACGAGCCCATTTCGTTTTCCGTCCTGTTTAATCACAAGCATGGTGGCGATCCATCGCTCAGTGTTTTTGATGGTTTTGTTGATTTAAAAATAAGAAAACGTTTTAACTATTTGCATTTCTTATTACATTTTTTGTGGTCAACCAAGCCTTACCGTCTTTACTTTCATTGGAGTGCTAAGCTGTTAACCAAACTGAACAGCATTACCGGACATGTTGTTGTTTTTTGGCAGTCAAGCAATACTTTTTTTTTACATAAAGTTTGCTCTTATGAAATCAAATATTATTCCCTGCTGGTAAGTAAAATAAATTGACCCTATTACTACGTTTAAGGAAAGGTAATGCTGGGTTTTTTAAACCTAGACATCACTACGTTTGTTTCATATCCAGCCCATAATTGTATAGTTGTTCATTTTAAACAGTGACATGTTGTGGCATGAGGATGTGAATTGTATGCGTTCCAAGTGGGAATCGCAACTGATGTTAAGCCTGCTGATTGCAAATATAATTGCCAGTGTAAGCGAACCACATAGGGCTAGGATAGTTGGATTATTGGAGGTTGGACTTCCGTTAGTGATTATTTATATAGAAGGGTTGCTCCAACCCCACTATGATACGTTGGTGTGTGTCATGGCTGTTGGAGATCCAACGGTTACTGCTGGTAACATTAACCTACGATTCAGTGTACGCAAAATGACACCAGTGTACATGAGAGAAAGACTACGGTTTGCCAGGGAGCATGTCAAAGGGTCTTTCGAAAGGAATGTAGTAGTTTTAACCGATTAATCCTGTGTTCAATCCACCTAGAATGGGAAAATTCATGTCTGGAGACCAGTTGAAGAACGCTTTAATCCACGTTACATTCAAGAAACCTCCAGGAGAGGACGATACTCTTCAGCTCTTCGCTAATTTTTTAGTGTAAATAGTCTTTTGGAAAACTCCACCACATTAATGCGGACCAATACCAGTATAGTGACATTTTGGAACACGTAGGCGTAGCAGTACCAGCCATACTGGGTGACCATTTTCGTGGAAAAGTGTTTTGGCTTGTCCTGGAGAAAAGTCCCATCACGAAGCCCTGACTGTGAAGGAATGGTTTCAAAACCATACAGACATTAAAAATTTGGGCATGACTGGGCATATGTGCTCGTTTGAACCCCATCGAAACGTGTGGAGTCCTCTAAAGAAGAAGCTTGGAAATAAACTGCAATATCTTCGATATTCAAATGACCTTTGGGGAAGAATAATCAAAAAACAATGGAAGCACCTTGGTTAAGACGTAAACTTGTTCACAGCCTCATTGACTCCATGCCTAACCGCCAGTAGCAGCGATTCAGAACAATGGACGGCGGACAAAATATTAGAGGTGCTGCAAAACAAATTCTTATCTGTCAATGAAATGTTTTAAACTAAAATTTTTTGTCAGTTAAACAAACTCATAACTTACAAATCAATTTTCTTCCTTCACTTAGCCTTCTCTGAATTATTTATTATGATATTATGTAAGAAGAAGTAAACCATATTGATTCAGCAAGCCATGTTATGTTTTATTTTGTCTAAAAACTGTAGTTTTTTATGACCCTTTTTTATTTACTGTTAATGCATTTTATAATAAATTGTTAATACTTTAAAATAAAATTTTATTTAATTTTTGTGCTAATACTTAAAAAAATATTTTTAGAAATAAATCAGTGTTTTTATTTTTGTTCATAATTTAGGTATTTGTTGTAATTAAACTTAATTTTAGCAAGGAGTTTATAGTTTTTAAATATACTTAAGAAAATACTTAGCATTTAGTTTTAGTAACATTTGTTAGCTCCCTTTGATATTGTTTGGCTTTATTACTATTATGACTGTTATTAATAAAAAAATCACAAACAATGCAAATATGAAAATACATCAAAACGAAAAAAAGTAACTTAAAGGATGTGGATTTAATCAACAAATACAACGATCAAATAATAAACGATGAGTTAAATAAAATTTACTGGAATATATTGAATACATGTAAAACTGGAAACCAAGTATACCAAGAAACTGTTATTACAATAAATTTAATTTATTCAAAGAATATAAAAGTAAGAAAAACTAAAACAAAACTTAGTAAAAATAATGGAAGGAAAAAATGGATCACAAATTAAACAATTGGATTTATTGAAAAGAAAAATAAACTTTGGAGAATGCTAAAAATTAATGATACTGTAAACAAAGAAGAATTTGATAAATACAAAAAACTAAAAAAAAAATAGTTGAAAAAATAATAGAGGATAAGCAATATTATTATAAAAACGTTTTGGAAAAAAACAAAAAGGATAATAAAACAATGTGGGAGATTGTTAAGCAACTTACAGGTGAAAATCACACAAAAACAAACATTGACCAACAATTAAAAAACCTTTAAAGGCAAAGAAACTGAAATTACCTGTAAAAACTTCAATCTAAACTTTGGTCAGCAAGCACTAAAACTTAAAGAAACTAGTAAAAATAAAACAGAGCATTTCTTAGAAGGAAAACTTTATATTAAAATACCTTGATAAAAAAAAGGAAGTAAAGATAATCAAAACAATGTTTTTTGACTGTGCGACAGACACAGAAAAAAAAACAAATATTAAAAGAACTATAAAAAAACAAATACATCTGGATTTGACAAAATTAAAACAGTGCGTATTAAAGAAAATCATGAAAATTTTGCAGTTGCAATACGGTTGTTAATTAACAAAATGATAGAAGAAGAAAAATGGCCAGAAAAATTAAAAATCCAAATTTTATGCCCTATTTATGAAAAAGGAATACATACTGAATATAATAATTATCGACCATTCTCTCTTCTGTCTGTTGTTGACAAAATTGTCGAGAATTTTTTTACAAATAAAATAACACATTTTGGTGAAAAATTTAAATTATTGTCAATACATCAATATGGATATACTCAACGCAAAGGTACTAACGACTTACTAACTGAATTAAATGAAAAAAATACACAAGCGTTAAACAATGGAAAGTATGTCGGAGCAATAGGCTATTAATTGATCTTCAAAAAGCATTTGATTCTTTTGATAAAAATATTTTAATTTCAAAATGTAACCAAATTGGAATTAGAGGGAAAATGCTACATATTTTTTAAATCTACTTAACAAATCTAAAATCAACTGTAAAATAAATTATGCTTTCAGTGAACTAAATGAAATAAAATATGGAGTTCCATAGGGCTCTGTATTAGGACCTTTGTTATTTTTAATATATACAAATGATATCCATGAACTAATTGAAAATACAGTTCTTTATCTGTTTGCAGATGATATGATTCATTTATCCATAAACAATACTGAAGATATGAAATATAACTTATAGAAGGATTTTGATATAATAAACTGCTGGTTTATTTAAAATGAATTATACGTTAGTGAGGACAAAACTATAACAATGATAATTACTGTACCCAAAATGAAGCTGAAATCAAAATTTGAGATTTTCGTACATGGTGAAACCTGTGAATATATTAACACTGGAAATAGAATTGATTATAAATATTGCAATACAACGTGTAGAACACTGGTAATAAAAGAAGACACAAAATATCTAGGAATTATAATTGGTAATTACTGGAATTTCAAAAACCATGTCAAAAACAATATAACACAGTTAAGGCTAGTTTTAGCAAAATTGTATCAACTAAACAACATACTTGATTTTAAAAATAAAAAATAAAAATGCCTGGATTGATAGCAAACTAAGATACCTACAGTTTTGCAACCTGTTACATAATTGATAAACTACGAAAAATTCAAAATAAGATTGTCAAAGTTTTATTTGGAGACAAACAGAAAAAAACTGAAGAAATCTTTAAAGAAATGGAAATATTACAAATCATAAAATTAAGAGACCTAATAATTATTAAAAATAACTACTTTGAAAATACTCAAAAAAACATAAACCAACATAGAAAACAGGGATTAAGAGAATATAAAAATAGATTTATTTTACCTAATTTTTTCAACACATATGGGGCTCGACTTACCTGATATTTTCTATCAACTATATTTAACAAATTACCTAATAAACTATTAATATTTAACAACAAATCTCAACTTGTAACAGAACTAAAGAAATACTTAGTACAAAAAAGTTAGAAGTTAGAAGAGATGTGAATGATAATAGAAAAATGTTGTGTAATGAAAATTAACATAAATAAGGGCAGCCCTAACAACTAACTATCATATAATTTTTTCTTTTGTTTTTCACTATGTGTAAAATGCGTGTTTATTTTTGTGTTATTTATTGCTATTTATTGACGATTGTATGTATTTGCTGCTCCTCTTGTAAGTTTTGAGCATTGTTTCGCAAATAAATTTATTATTATTATTATTATTATTATTATTATTATTAATAGTCTGACCACTATTTTACAGCATGCTGGCTTTGGGAAAGAAATAACAAAAAAGAAAATGAAACAGAAAACAATTACTCTACAAGCAATAAAAATCAAAAAGAAAAATATGATGAAAATAAAATTGTAGAAGTATTGAATAATATCCAATGGCCTAATATAATAACAAGTTTAGATGTAGATGAAACATTAAATTTAATTACCAAAACAATACAATATATTTATAACAAAAATACTTTTAGCGAAAAAAATAAAACAAAGTTTAAAAAAGTAGAAGGGAGAAAAAAATGGATAAGTTTGGAAACATTAGAATTAATAAGAAGGAAAAATAAACTTTGGAATGAAATAAAAAATAAAAAAAAATAGATATCGACAAACTAAACAATTATAATGCACTAAAAAAATCTGTAAAACACTAGTTATAGAAGATAAACAAACTTTTATGAAAAAGAGATTAACAAAGGTAAAAAAGATAATAAAACAATGTAGCAAGTTATAAATGAATTAACTGGAAAAAATATAAGTAAAGAAAATATTGATGAAACAATTGGAAATGCTTTCAAGAAAAGGTCAAAAGAAGAAATATGTGAAAAATTTACAATAAATTTTCAAAATTAGGTACCTGAATTAAAAGAAAGGTATAAAAATAAAACGAACAATATACTCCATGGTAAATTATTTAAAAGGAAGTTTTCTAAGTTAAAACAAAACAATATAAGAAACTCAATGTATATTGTCAAACCATCGGAAATTGAAATTGAGAAAATTATTACAGAACTTAAAAATACAAATTCGATAGGATATGACGGTATAATGACAAAACATATCAAAGAAGGTAAAAAATACATCAAAAGCAATATGCCAGCTTATTATCACGATAATTGATGAGGAAAAATGAGGAAAAAATGAAAATTAAAAAATACAGATATTAGGACCCTTATTTAAAAAAGGTACAAAAACTGATGTAAATAATTACAGACCAATATCCTTATTATCAGTAATAAATAAAATTATTGACAATTTTTTTGCAAATAAAATAAAAAGTTTTTTTAACAAAACATATAGTATAACAAACATACAATTTGGATATACAGAGAAAAAAGGAACAGCACAACTACTTGTACAAATAAATGAGCTTGTAACTACAGCATTAAATGAAGGCAAATTTATTGGGACAATTTTTTTTGATTTACAAAAAACTTTTGACTCCTTCGATAATGAAATCTTATTGAACAAATGTAATAATATTGGAATTAGAGGAAAAATTCATAATATTCTTAAAAGTTATCTTAGAAACCGAAAAGCAGCTGTTAAAATTGATAACGTTCTTGGTAAAAATATTAATACTCAATATGGAGTACCACAAGGTTCGATACTCGGACCACTTCTTTTTCTTATTTTCACAAATGATATTGAAGTTGGAATAGACAGAACATATCTTTACCTTTTTGCCGACGACATGGTACTTTTCTCAATTCATAACACGAAAAACGAAATGCTAAAAAATTGCAACATGATTTCAACATATAAAACTGCTGGTTAATAAAAAATGAAATGTATGTTAGTGATAAAAAAAACATTTTACATGGACATAACGGTTCCCAAAATGATTAACAATGATAATGCAAAAATTTTTATTCATGGAGAAATTGCAAAAAAATGATAGAGGAAAGGAAAAATAATGACTGTACTGACACATGTAAAATTTTAACTTGCAAAAACCAAGCGAAATATTTAGGTATATATTTAGATAAAAATTGGAATTTCAAATTACACGTAAGAACACTTATTCAAAAGCTTAGATTATTACTTTCGAGAATATACTTAATAAAAGATGTTTTACAGGAAAAAAATAAACAAATACTATATTATGCATGGATTGAAATCCAACTTAGATATGGAATTGAAGTATATGGACTGGCCTCAAACTATATTATAAATAGATTGCAAAAGAGACAAAATAAAATGATAAAAGTTCTTTTTGGAAACAAAACTAGCAAAAATAAATCAAAAACTATAGGCCTAGATATATTTATACAACAAAAAATTTTACCGATAATAAAATTAAGAGATCAGATCATAATTACAAAAAAATATTTTTGCAATAAACATAAAAACCTTAATATTGAAAAACATTATTTATACATCTAGATATATTTATACAACAAAAAATTTTACCGTTAATAAAATTAAGAGATCAGATCATAATTACAAAAAATTATTTTTGCAATAAACATAAAAACCTTAATATTGAAAAACAACAAATATTAGGAAAAAATACAATTAGATATAATTTACCACGATCGAATAATAAATAGGGAAAAAGAAACAAAAGCTATTATGTACCAGAGATTTTTAATAACATTCCACAAGAATTATTACAACAAAACAGCATTTGTAAACTTAAACCAGAGTTAAAAATTTTTTTTGCAAATAAATAAATAGAAAATAAAACTTTACCATGAAAATATTAAAATAAAAAAAATGTGCTGTTGAGTTAATGTATGTTTTTTATGGTATTTCTTTTAAAAATATAATTAATAATTAATTGTTAAATTGAAAGGAAAGTAGGCTATTTGAAAGTTTTAGATCATATGTAGATTTTTATGTTTTATGTTATTTATTTTAATGTAACGTTTGTATTTGCTGCTCAAACAAGCTAATTCAAGCTTCGAGCATTTGTGAGGCAAATCAAATTATTATTATTATTATTATTAACTGTATGAAATTTTAATTATTACTGTGTAACATCAGTGCACACACAAGCAGTATTGCTTCGTGCCTAACCGTATGTACCAAATATTGTACATCCGAACTGAATAAATTATTATTATTATTAAATATTATTATTATTGTTAAGATATTAAATTCAAAATGTATTCCAAGCACGTTTTTTCGTCGACATCTATGTATTTAATATACTTAGGCTAATCATACAGCAAACTCATCAAGCACGGAGCAAACGTAGACATTCAAGTGGGCAGACATGGAGGGGGAATAGGGTGTGTGGGGGGTGGAACCAGCTAAACCAGTCTACATTACACCAGGATACAGATAGTTTTTTTTAAGAACAACACATTTCTAAACTTAAGCTGACAACATCTTCATGCAATATTGCATTAACATATTTTTCTTTACGTTTTTGCTTGCTCTCTGAGCATTTTAAACAGTGGCATAAATACATTTTTTCGGGGGGAGGGGGCACTGATCTACCATAGCCTCCAGCTAGAAAACATGAGACCACTTTATTTTTATCGTCATCTAAATTCATTACTGTATGTAACGTATAGCTTTATAAAAAAAAAGTTTTGAAGAAAATAGCGAATAAATGTCCATTTTGGAAGGACAATTGTGCCCTAACCCCGTTCATTTATTCCACCGGTTGGTTTCAGTGTAGACTGGGCCAGAAAGGTTATCTTCCTGGTATGGTCATGTTATCATCAGCGCATACACCAAAACGTAAGATTATTTTGCTTTTGCCACACAAACATTATTACGCATGTTCAAGACAGCGGAGTGCCTGTTGCTTCATTTATTTCAAACACGTTTGCAACAGTTAATAGCTTTTAGTTATATTTTGATTGTTGTATAGTCCGAGTAGCTGACGTCAGTGCATTCGTTAAAAAAATAGATTTGTGGGAGATATTTGCAAACCAGGAATCATATTCGAGTGGATTACTAGCCTGCTATTTAAGCAGCAACAAATACGCACGGAGCAAAAAATTACTCGAAAAATAGTTGTACTATATTAAATCAATTACAATCAAGCGGTTTTTAACCAGTAATAGCTTTCTACAGATCTTAAGAGTTTTTTTTTACAACCTGGCACCTAATCTGTTTATTATTACAACTCAAATACCAGCACGATTACTAGTCGAATTTTCAAATTTGAGTTACTTTATATTTTTTTATTATTGATGACGTCATGTATGATCAACTGGAATACCTCAGCCGTAAGAACAAAAAAAAACGAGTCAATGAATTGTTGTCTCTTGTAATTAAAGAGCGTTGTTGAGCCTGGCTCTCCCTGAAGTGAAGCAGTTGCCCTCTGATTTGCATATTTATGTCCCATTGTTTCAGCTTGAAAGAGGAACTTTGGATATGTTAGCAACTGTACCTGCCACGAGTATTCTATAGAAAAATTTATGTCAGGAATGAATGCTTCAGTTGTGGAAAACACTGCTGCCCTCAAAACATCGGCCTTCCTATTCACATCAAAGTAATATATATTTGCTGTTTTGGTATAGCATCCACTCCTTTTTCTGATTAAACCTTATTTTCCAGTGCATACCAATATTTACGGTGCACCATCCTTTTACAACGCAGTCCGTTTAAATTAAGTTACGTCACTGCCAAGAATAATATTGTCACATATAATCCTCCAATTATACTGATTTTTTTCTCTATTTACAACTTTTTTCTGCATGATTCTGACATTTCCTGTGCACCTAGCATAGTAGAGAACCACAGTGACTTTCACGATACACTAGGTTCTTTTTAGCCACAATGGCCACTTTATTTTTTCCTGCATGATTCTGACATTTACTGTAAAGCTACTGTAAAGCTCAAAACCCATTATTTTAAAATTACGTTATTTAAGTAAGCAAGACTGTAAGATAGTGTTACGTAGTAAATTATACTACAAAAATACTTAATTTTATTATACCTAGAATTTATTAAATACTGAACATCTCTTCAGGATACTGCAAGACCATAGTCTCTGAGATGAGAACAATAAAAAAAAAGGGTTGCATTTATTTGTCTTCACTGTAAATCTTAAAATCGCTGCAAACATTAAACTCTAAAAATAAATAAGTATTGAAAAATTTGCTAAATCTATTGCTTCTACCGGGAATTTGTTATCATTTCTTACAGTTTAATTGAAATTATGCTTGTTGCTGTCACTGATCATCCCACGTTCTTGTGCATGTCAAACGGTAATGACATACAAAAGATCACCACTTTTTAAAGTTAGATTACAGTTTTGCTGATACTTCAGGTTTGTCGTATATAACAGACTAGACTACTAAACAAGTCAACATTGATTTTGTGAAATAACGGCTACATCTGGCTTGAGATGGTCTCAAACCCTATTGTTAGTGTATTGTTACTCAATTACAAAGTTCCAGTCAGACTGTTTAAGATTCATCAGAGGAGAAGTCTCTTCGTAGAATACAGTTGACATTGTCCATATTTACAAAATTAAGGTATGGTTCTAACAAAGGAAGAGGAGTTAAAGACATTATTGCTGTAGGTTTGAAACTAATGCATCAACCGTTTTAGCCAAACCAGAGAATATTTTTTTTATGAAGCAGTGTCATATAAAATTTATGTGAAGGGTAATACATCTGCTATGCACAGTAAGTAAGTATAAAGGGTCTTTTAGTGTTTTACAGTCAAACTACCAGGATAATTAAACAGATTGAAAAAAGTGTTCCTTGTTCCAAGAACTTTATATTGGATTGCAACAGGGTTGTAAGCCAACAGAGGCTTATTTATCAATGCTTATAATGTTGCTTGAATAGGCATTGTGAAATTTTTATTAGAAAAGCTATCCTTATTTACAACGAGATGCCATTCTAGCAGCACTTGACATCTACTTTTCAAGTGATCGGGCGTAAGCAATGTTGGACAGCCCCCCAGTAAGGGGGAAATGCAATATATAAGAACGTACAGAGGGAAACCATACCGCCCGTGACTACAACGTTTGACCACTGTGACATCATAGCTCAGCCCCCATTGACATCATAGATCCACTCCTGCGACATCATAAACCCCACTCAATCTGAGACGTCGATCTGGATGAGGGTAAAATTGCCTCCTCACCCAATGGGACTCGAACATGTACGAGAGCAGGAGAGTGCTTTTTGACACGTCACGTCACGTCACGTCACGTCACCACCCCCAGCCAAAAAAAACGTAGTGAATTAACTACTAGCATGTGTTTAATTCAACAGTAACTATGTAGCCAATAAAACTAACAAAAAAGTTTGGAAATTGTTAGTCAAGGTTTGGTGTAAGTGAATGTAGGTGTCAAAATGAAAAGTTTGAAATTTTGCTTGAAATGTTGGCAGCCCGCACCCAATGTTCACGATGTGATTTATAAATTAATGTAAAATAAGCGACTGCTGGAAGTCACATATTGAGAAAAATGAGGTGGAAAAAGTATTATCTCATTAAAAGAAGACTGAAAATGGGTGGGGATTGTTAAATAAAGCCAGTAACTCGTTACCCATTGAAATGCATTTACCCAGTTATAATACTGCAGACTGGATACTAAACAAGAAACGCTTACTTCGAGGATATTCCAGTATCAACAATCTGGACAAAGCCTGTAAAAATTTAGTAGATGAAAGATTTAACCGAAACAGTAGTGGTAAAATACGATATTCGGTTACACATATATACCCTCACTTCCGGTCACGTGATTAAAGTGGGAGTAATGATGCACTTCAGATCACATGATGAAAAGTGGGGGTGTCTCTACCATATTTTTCGTCAATCTGGAGGAGGGTGGAAAAATACTTTTTCTATCTGTTTTCCGGCTTTCGTCGATCTGAAGACAGATGGGAAAGTACTTTTTGCTTCCTCCTATGATGTCACTTCCGGTCATGTGATCAGTGTGGTGCAATGATGCACTTCAGATCACATGATGAAAAGTGGGGTCGTCACTTCCGGTTTTTTGTCAATCTGGAGGAAGGTGGCTTTTGTTACATTTTTTTCGTTTTTTTTTGTTATTTTGGAGAGGATGCCTTTTTCTACCTTTTTTAGATCACAAACATACATATCCCCAGTCACGAGATCAAAATGGTGGTTTAACTTCCGGTGGGTAACGAAAAGTGGGGGATATCATTTCCGATTTTTCATCGATCTGAAGGATGGTAGGAAAGTGCCATTTGCTACCCTTTTTTCGTTTTCATCGATCTGGAGGATGGTGGGAAAGTGCCTCTCGGTAATTTTCTTCATTTTCATCGATCTGTAGGATGGTGGGAAAGTGTCTTTCAGTACCTTTTTTCATTATTAAAAATAAATAACAAAAAAAGAAAAGGCATGGATTCCAGTTCAATAATTTTAATGGGAATAGGTGGCGATCTGAGCTGCAATTTAAAAACGCCCATATACCTAGACCCTAAAAAAGCGTATGAAATGGCACTCATCCCCTTGGATACGTACTACATTATTTTCAACGTGCACGCTGACAATAACGAATTTTCGTACACCATCGATGGTGGAGCAAATTGGATCGAGGTGCGAGTCATTCCCGGAGCTTACGTAATTTCGGACTTGAATAATTTTATACAGTCTACTTTGGAAGGAAGTAGTCACGAAAAAAATGCCATCGTTTTAGAACCGAATCACAATATTTTAAACACAAATTTGGTTATAAATAATCCGCTCTACGGCATTTCGTTTCTGGGAGATAATAATTGGGGAACTGTTCTAGGATTCCTTCAGGGAACTTATACTAAAACTCAGCAAGGTCAAATATCCGTGGATATAAAGGGGCTCAATAAAATTTTCGTTCATACCAACATAATCGAGTCTTCCTACGTGAATGACGACACTCAACCTTGCATATACACTTTTTATCCGGGAGTGCCACAGGGTTATAAGATGATAATTTCCCCTCAAAATTTAATCTACCTTCCCGTAACTACCGACAAAATTCGTAATATTCGTATTTGGCTAACTTCTCAAGATAATGAAATTATAAATTTAAATGGGGAAACCCTTACCGTCAGACTTCATCTGAGGTCTAAGAAATAATTTTGTACATATTAAAAGAAGAATGTTAGTATTCGAAAGAAGAAAAGGATAATTGGAAAAGGATTCGTCGTAGATCATAATCAATTAAGGGCAAAAAATGCAGCATTCATCAAATTTATAACGAGAGCGAGAAGATGCGTTTAAGGGAACATTACCTCGATATAAACGAATCTTTACAACAAGATTCTTCCATGGAGAGCTACGCATTTCACGAATATAATCCGATAGTAGGAACCAATCTAAACAACGTCAATTCAGAAATTAGAATCGTAATCGAAAACCAGGGTTTGTTCCTACACGTCGCGAATAGTTATCTTCTGATTAAAGGCAGGTTACTGAATGTCGACGGTTCTAGTTTTGCCGATGCGGACGTAGTGTCTCATCAATAATGGTCCCATGTACCTGTTTTCCAGCATTAAATATCACTTGGGGGATAAGCTAGTGGACGAGTTAAATTACCCCGGTTATGGGACTCTCATGAAAGGTCTCCTTACGTTCGGTACGACCGATCCAGTGTCATTGCTGGGGAACTGCTGGGCGTTAGATGCGGCAGAGTCTTCCGCGGCCAGTTTGAACGATATCATTGGATTCAAATTACGGCATTCCATCATCGTGAAGGAAACGACTCCTAAAGGAAGCTTCTCGTTTGCCATTCTTTTAAAACACTGCATGGGATTTTTCGAAAATATGTTAAGGTGCTGTACGGTGCCAAGCATGTCCTAACGTTGTCTAGGGGGGGGGATTGAGGCTTAATGGAGCGTCGACAACTTGGTCATTAGCGCCAACCTCAGTCACAGTGCAGTGGTCCGGGTTGCCACTGCACCACACATTACAGAGATGTTATTCAAACCCCTAACCTAAATCTTGTCATACATCTGCACCTCCTGCAAAAATTGAAAAACACCGGACAGGAGGACAGACTTATCGCCCAACTGACGCGCAATGTCATGCGGAAGATGGAAACGACGACGAACACCATCAAGATGGCGACAATCAACAAGTAAGTGCTGGACCGTAAGTGGCCGTCGACACCAAGAGCATTCAGGAGGGTCAACCCCCCGCAAAAGAAAACAGTGAGTAAGTCGGGTGTGACCAACTCGCAAACGGGCCAACACCACCTCCTCACGGCGACTGCGGCGACACGCCGAGTGCCACTCCTCGACAGTGCCTTTAATAGCTCGTAATTTATTGCCGTCCTGTCCATCCCACGAGGCTTGCCAAAAAGCGTGTAATCTCAGACGCAGAGTTGGAAAAGCGTCCGAGGGAACAAGGCTGAGATCCCTACCGAGAGGGCCAGAAAGGGCCCCTTTTGCTGCAGAATCCGCTTGCTCATTTCCACCTATCCCAACATGGCCCGGGATCCAGCAGAAAAGCACGGTTTTCCGCTGGCCAGGCAAGCGGGAAAGCAAAGCTTGGACACGTTGTGTCAAGGGGTTCCGAGGATTGTAAGTCGCCAAGGACTCCAGGGCACTCATGGAATCGCTAAAGATAATGAAATGCGTGCCTCGAAGGCCAAGGATCCATTCCACCGCCAAACCGAGAGCCAAAAGCTCTGCAGAAAACACAGAATAGCCTGATGGAAGGCGATGGGCAACCGTCACTCCCTTACAAACACAAGCACAAGCCACGCCAGCGTCTGACTTCGACCCATCAGTAAACAGCCGCTGATAACCGGCATACTGAGAACACAGCCGCCGGAACTCCTGTAAGTACCTTGCAGGTAGAGTGGAACCCTTCGGGAGGGACGCCAGAGCGAAAATGAAAATGCCACTTGGGACAAGCCAAAGGGCTACTGGCATCCCCCCAAGCCTCAAGACGCTGGGCATTTCAAAGGCTATCTCCTGACAGGACTGCTGGAGCCTATCGCGGAAATCACCCTTACCCACCCTGCGTCTACCGACTCGCAAGTCTGGCCCAAAAACCATGGACCAAGCAGGACTGGATCCCACAGCACGTAAACGCACAGCATACTGAATAGCCAGCTTTCGCCGACGAATGGCCAAAGCTGGCTCCGAGGCCTCAGCATAGAGGCTGACCACCGGAGAAGTTCGAAATGCCCCAGTCGCCACACGCAGGCCACTGTGATGCACAGTGTCCAACATCTGGAGAGTCGAGTCACTAGCCGAACCATACACCATGCACGCATAATCAAGTTTGCTGCGGACAAGGGCTCTGTAGAGGCGCAACATGGCAGTGCGATCGGCACCCCATGAAGTGCCCGACAGAACCCGCAAGATGTTAAGTGCCCGCAAAGACTTGTCTTTCAGTTGGCGCAAGTGTGGAAGCCAAGATAACCTGGAATCGAACACCAGACCCAGGAAACGTGCCTGTGGGACAACAGGAATCTGCGCCTGGCCCAAGTACAGGCAAGGATCTGGGTGCAGCGTTCGTTGGCGGCAAAAGTGAATGCACACAGTCTTGTCCGGAGAAAACCGGAAACCATTACTGACCGCCCAGGTCTGGACTTTGTTAATCGCCAGCTGTAGCTGCCGCTCGCAGGTCTGCATGCGAGCTGCCCGAAAGCGCAGGCCGAAGTCATCGACAAACAATGACTGGGGAACAGCAGCTTGCTGAGCAATGGGGTTGATCCCAATAGCAAACAAGATGACACTAAGAACACCTCCTTGAGGCACACCATTCTCCAAGACAAACGGGCGGGAAAGAGTCGCCCCGACACGAACACGAAAAGAACGGCCTGAGAGGTAAGCGGAAAGCAACACTGGCATCCGTCCCCTCAAGCCACAGTTATAGAGATTACGGAGAATCCCATAACGCCAGGTCGTATCATAAGCCTTCTCCAAGTCAAAGAAAACCTGAACCAGATGATGACGCAGGCGAAAAGCCTCCCTCACATCTGATTCAAGGGCAACTAGATGATCGATAGTTGACCGAAACCGTCGAAAGCCACACTGGGACGCAGATAAGAATCCCCGTGATTCCAACACCCACACCAACCGCTCACTGACCATCCGTTCCATAAGTTTACAAACACAGCTAGTCAGAGCGATTGGGCGATAACTGGAAGGAGAAGTAGGGTCTTTGCCCGGTTTTACAATCGGGATGACCACTGCTGTCTTCCACGCTGCTGGAATAGAGCCCTCTGCCCACACACGGTTGAACATCCCCAGCAAGAACTGCTGGGAGGCAAGGGTCAGATGTTTCAACAGTTGATAGTGAACATCATCAGGCCCCGGGGCGGAGTCATGCGACTTGGACAAAGCTGAAACAAATTCCTGCCAGGTAAATGGTAAATTGTACTCCTCTAGCCCATCGGATCGAAAGTCAAGAAAGCGAGCCTCTTCTCTACGCTTAATCCCGAGGAAACCAGGATCATAATGGTCATCACTCGAGACCCGCGCAAATGCAGACGCAAGACAATTGGCGATATCTGGCACAGAAGAGATCACGGTATTCGCCACCTTCAGCTGTGAAACCGGGGAAGGCACGCCCCTCCCCGAGATCTGGCGCACCTTCCGCCACACCTGCTGAGAAGGCGTGGAGCGCGTGATCGACGAAACATAAGCTGCCGACGAAGCACGTCTAGCCTCACGGATGACATACCTGGCACGGGCACGACAGCGCTTAAACGCTACAAACTTGGCAGAAGTTGGGCTGACGGTGAATGCACGCAACGCTCGCCGGCGGGCCCGAATGGCCTGCCCGCAAGCAGGCGTCCACCACGGAACAGGAACCCGCCGCGGCTGTGTGGACGTACGCGGGATAGTAGCATGAGCAGCAGCAAGGACCACATCAGTGAAATGAGTGGAAAGTTCATCCACATCAGAAAAGTCCTCAACCGCACGCTGAAACACAGCAGCCTCAGCAAAGGCTGACCATTCAGCACGCTTAAGCGCCCACCGGGCTGGCCTGGAAGCCACAGAACCCCCTTGTGTTGTGGACAACACAATGGGGAGGTGATCGCTTCCATACAGATCGGCAGTGACAGCCCAAGTGAAGTGAACTGGGATGGCCAGCGAGCAAAAGGCTAATTCCACCGCTGACCAATTGCCCGTTGCCAAGTTACAGTGTGTCATGGC
>JAHWFP010080438.1:66067-86294 GCA_023313725.1 Lithobius niger
TCAGTTGGCTGGGCACCATTCTCGCCTTTCCGCGTCAAACGCCTAACAGCCGTAACGCCTTGTGACTTGAGTTCGTCCAGGATGACATCATCACTGAGACCCCTCAAATCAAAGCACGTCACGACCCCCTTACTGCTATTTAAGGTACGATGCGGCTCCACACGCACCGGGCAAAACCCCAGTGCACCCGCCTTCAAAAGCCTTTTTGCCTGAGCATCGTCTTGTGGAGGTAATCTCCACAAGGCGTTGTCTAGGGTGAGCAATGACGACACTGTATTCAGGGCAGCTGCAACAGCCGTTGGGAAAGTCGAATTGAGTAGCGTTTCGTTGCGCGTACCTCACGTAACCACATCCGACGAGCAAAAACTCAGGCTTTTTTGCTATATAGAAGGTGGGATGAACGTGGACTTGGGTTTTAGGCACTGGCATTATGATAGTTGCGAAATTCCTCAGAGCACTAGTTTCACATGGTGCGTGCTTACTACTTCGGCCATCGAAAAACAAGGTGGGTTATTCTAACTCTTCAGACTGATAGAAAAGATCCGCAAACTAAAAATCCAGCCGTATTCAATCGCTCACGTAACTTTAAATTCCGTACATTACCCTTTCTTGGACTTGAACGTAAATTACGTTACTGGAGAATACTCGATCCTGCATACTCGATCCTGCTCAAGAGTTTAGATGCGCTTTGCACGATGTCGGGGACTTGGGTATCGATGCGGTGCAGTTCAAAAAGAGTTATCCTATAGTAGTTTTGGACTGTTTCAAGCAATCGGAGAGACTTCAGTCCGACATAGTTGACGTACAAGTAAAGTTGAAATTTAACACCGCGGTTCCAGCTAACACGACGTGCCACGCGCTGTTGATCGGCGATAGAAAAATGAGTTTGAAATTGGATAAACGCAAAAGCGAAGTGATTTATTAAATAAAGAGAGATGGTAAAAAACCGTAAACAACTAAAATCGGAAAAAAACGGAGCAGGGTGAAAAGAAAAAAGATCACGAAACGAGGTGGATTTTTACCATTGTTGGCATTTTTCAGACCCATCTCAGCCGGTGTAGGTGGTCTAGCCGGAGGTGCCCCCGGTATCGCTGCTGCAGTTAAAAAGAGCCAGAACGATGCTAAGGTATTGGAAGAAATGGTGAGACATAACAAGAAGACAGAGGGTTCGGGGTTGAAACGTAAAAAGAAAAAAAAAGCGAATCGTGGCAGAGGGCTCTTTCTAAGGCCAGTGAAGGTCTGATCGATTTTACTAAACCGTTAACATATCTCGATTTAAACAGATGAGTCAAAGTTTTGAAAATTCCTAAATACAGAGGAATTTTACATTTCCTCTAGCTAGCTTTTACCAAGGATCGTCTGCCGTTAAAACCTAAACCTCGTGGCGAATGCAGCATCGTTAATCTCGAAAATTTTCACGATGGAAACGGAAGTCATTGGGTGGCTTATTCGTCAGTTACTAACATACCCTGTTATTTCGACAGTTTCGGCAACCTCGAACCAATGACATCCAATTCGGAGTATTTAGGTCCTGTTAAATACAATTACGACAAGGTGCAAAATTTTAATCAAACATTGTGGGGTCATTTCTGTTTATTTTTTCTAAGTTTCTCGTACAAGGGTTATGATTACGAAGATATTTTAAGACGGTTAGCTCTTTAACTCGGTCATCCCCGTTGTTCTTCGTATGGATTGGTATATGGTCTCTGCATTGACCATGGTATACAACGAGTCTTGGTTAGGTATATAACTATCTGGTCATTCAAATCATTTATTACAAATCAAATTTACAAGAGAGCAGAACAAGTGCAAACGAATCAAAAACATAAAAACACACAAAAAACCCAACAAACAAAGGTCACACAACGAAAACGGCAAAATAAAACCAACAAACAGGGGTTTTCGACTCAACAAAGGCAACAAAGGTAGTTTTGAAATTCGAAACTGGGCACGACACACAGAAAAAAGGCAAATTCCCAGACAAATGTGCACACAGAAGACGAAAACACTTAAAGCACACTGATGTATTCGTCGAGGGAGGCACTGGCAGGAATGGTGTTCAGGATCGAAGCAGCATTCCCCGCTGAACCGCCACCCCAATATGCTGGAGAAGGAACGCGGTCGACCTCTTCTCACCAGTGGCCCTGGATATCCTGCGACCGATGTCGTGGATCAGAGCCAGGCCATCCCGACCAAAGGACCACAAAGTCTCAACAGCCACCGGGCAAAAGAAATACTGATTGTCCAGGTATTCATACTTGCCTTTCTTCCTTTCTTCGGCAGTGGAGGCGGCGCTCAATGGCTCCAAGGAAGTCTGACTAAGGTAAGACGGTGCCAAGATGTCGGTGCAGGTGAAATCTTATACCAACTGACGATCGCCTGCCCATGGAATCAAAGAGATACCGTCCAGACGCTTACCATTCTCCCGGTCGAGGCCAACAGGTTCCAGCTGGGCAGGAATCCCAGCAGACACGAGGGCCCACTTGATGAGGTCGTTGACAGCAGTATGGCGAGACCAGCGACCTGCACTTTTCGTGCAGCTCAATCCGTGAGTGCCGGAAGAATCAACAACTACCCCGCACGGACACACGTGGGGTTCGCAAGCAACAGCGAAGAGCAACAGCAATCCGGAAGGCACCGTCGTCAAGAAGAGTGCCAAGATGGGGTGAGGGAAGGGCCTGGAGCCAAACGCCTGATTCCTTGGAAGATAGCCCAATGAGACGGGCCTTTAGGGTGAGATTAGCAGCCCGCTGATGGAGTATCGTACGCAGTTTCTCGACGCCCGGCCGATCCCACTCACGTTGACTGGCTTTAGCGATACCGGTGGGAGGGGTAGCTTCGGTCAGCTCAGACCAGGCAGTGATTCCCTCATGGAAGACAAAGTCAGACCGGTTCCTGCAGAAGACAGGCAGAATGTCATCGACGAGCTGCGACACGGAACACGAAGAGGAAAGGAAAGCAGGCAGGGACAGATCTGACGCACGATGAACACCCAGGCCGCCACAGGACACGGGCAAAGAAAACATGGGTCCTAGCCATTGGTGAAAGTTGGGTGTTGGTAACGGCCTCCAGAGCCGAATGGAGACCTTCATCAAACCTCTGCAGACCATTGGGGCATCTCCAAGTAGGGGCTCACCGTAGAACGTATGACAGTTTGGGAATGGCCAGAGAGTTCTTCAGGGAAAAAAAAACCACAGTGAGCCGACAGGTGCTCGAGTCTACCTGCCATAACAGCGAGGGCCTCGGTCTTGGAGTCTAAACAGGTGCTGATGGCTTCGTCGGTGAGAGGGGCTCCTAAAAGGGTAGACTCGGCAGGGGGAACAATGCGGATACCGGGGACGACCCGTTTAAACCTGTTGGTGATGGTAGTTTCCTCTTCAGCAGATGCATTAAGAACCAGCAGCTCACACTTGATAGGGATCACCTCCACACCAACATCTCTGGCACTCTCGGTGAGGGCCTCAAAGTCCTGGAGGATGATATCAGGTTTGTTGCCCAACGTACCGTCGACCAGGTACCACTCGTTAAGTTCAGCTTTCATAGAAGCAGCCACCGCCTGCACCACGAGGCAGAAAGGAGCGGGGCCCGAGGGATCCCCCTGCTGAACGCCACACTGGGAACGGATAAACTTATCACCATATGCCAGAAGGGAAGAGGAGCCGTAGCACGGATGCAAGAATGGGTACAAGTCAGGAAAGCGGTCTTGAACAGCGTGCAGCAAGCGATCACGGCGGACCGTGTTGAAGGCGTTCAAGAAGTCAACATTGAGGATAACCATGGCCTCGCCGTGGGGGTGAGAGATGTAATTTCTGGCAGCGTGAATGGCCGCTTCAGCACCTCCTTTGGTGCCAAAGCCAAGTTGCACAGGATGGAGTGATGCTCCAAAGTTCGACATAATGTTCTTGCAGCCCACCTTGGCAACCAGACGACGCCAAGTATTGCCAACAGCGATGGGTCTTATGCCGCCCCCTTTGTTCACAAGGGCGATAAGCGAGGTACCATACAAAACGGGGCAAATAGAATCAGGGACCCGACCAGACAGCATAAGGTTGCACAACTTTGTAATAGAAGACAGCAGGCGCTCCCGGGCAACACCAATGCCGTCGCCAACGAGATCCTTAATGTTGGGGGCGCAAAGAGTCCATCTGGTATCTATCTGGTATCTATCCATCTATCCATCTATCAATCTGGTATCTATCTGGTAACCTTTATCCTCCGTGCTTGCCGTATCAGCCATTATATAAATCGCGTTACCATCGTGCACTATGATCGGTATTTCCGTTATACTTAAAGCTGATGGTTGGAGAAGTCCTTCGAAACCGAGTTAAAGTTGAAATCCTTTGTCTTTGGGTACACTTTCCGACAAATCAAAAAACTTAGTTATTAAACACCGTGTCTTTATATCTGGAGGGTCTGAACTAGATATAAAGACTCCGCTACTTCCTATACTCATTCCCAGGGTTATACCAACCGAATGTTGATAAGTAGTATTGGCGAGGATAGTTATTGTTACACGTGAAAAAGTGACCTTTAGGGTAAGAACTAGTTCCGCGAAAAGTAAATGTACAGTCGATACGTGGATTTATATTTCTTCCCATCACAAAACCGACGTTTTCAAAATGATTCTTGGCTTCCTCCGCATCTGGTGGGAGTTTTTTTCTACGTTTAAAGAAACCATTCGACACTCGGCGTAACCCTTAGTAGCAACGTCGTGTTCTGCGGTTGGAGGGAGCGTAAATTTGATTCGTCTATTTTTTGCATCGAGTACCCCATCCTCGTCCGCGTTCAACACCGTTTGAAGTTTGTCTAATTCGTAGGCATCTCTAATAACCTCGAAGAAATGGTCTCTATTACCAGCTTCCGAAGGGCTTTCGGGGCTCGCCAAGTTACTGATTCGTTTATTTTTTGCGTCGAATATGCCGCGAGAGTCCATGATCAAGGCATTGTCAAGTTTGGTTTCTAATTCGTTTATACCGAGAAACTTCGCATCCACGTATTCTTTGTTCGCGGCATCCTTAGATTGTGTGGGGGATGCAAGGTCCTTGATTCGTTTATTTTTTGCATCGAGCAGGCCATTGGGACCTTCCTTCAAAGCGTAACCGAGTTTGGTTTCCACTTCGTTTATGACGAGAAGCTTCGTGTCGACGTATTCTTTATTCGCAGCATCCTTAGATTGTGTAGGGGGATGCAAGGTCCTTGATTCGTCTATCTTTCGCATCGAGTTGACCATCGGCACTTTCCTCCAACGTAGTTTTCAAATTGTTTAAATCTATAAACTGAGAATAAGTCACTGAATCGACGTAATCCTTAGTCGCTGCATCCTTAGATTGTGAGGGAGTTTCGATATCTTCAATACGTTTCTTTTCAGCGTTAAAATGTCTATCCGCATCTTTCTTCAATCCTACGTCGGCTTTTAATTTTTTTACTTCGTTTTCTAATTCGGTAAATTGGGAATAAATTACGACATCTTCGGGTTCTGTAGCAGCTCTGAATTTAGTAAGTCACTTATTCTGCATGTAGTAATCATGGTTCAGGTCTAATATAAATCCTATACCCAGAACCCCTTTCAAATCTCTTTGCATTCGTTTCAAAGACTGTCCAAATTTATTAACCGGCATTTTGACGATTCTTTTTTTTTATATATATAAACAAAAAGAATAAAAGATGTCTCATTCTACCTGGTATGGAAATCTTTCGAGTCTGTTGCAATCAAATTCTCTAGAAGTTAAGACGGAAAATGCGACGAATTTAAAAAATGGAGTAAAATACATCTTATCTCCTTCCGTAGAATTCGAAGATTTAAAAGGAATAGGTTCTCCCATTTTGAACACAGATTCCAGGTTTAAGGGATGGATTTCTCCGTCAACCCGCTAATCTCAAACCGCAATGAAAAATCTTAAACGATACATCTGCGAAAAATTAGAAATTGACACTGACGAGCAGAAACCCGTTTCTCTGACGAGGTTCAGTTACCCAAATTACTCGCACCCAGCTTCCACCTGCTACCCATTTTGTCAAATGGCAGACGGTGAGTCGGATAAGCCGCTATGTCTCAGAACGTGGGTGTACAACAACATTCCCAAAACTAAGGGAAAACTTAACAAAAATGTTATAGAAAAACCGTAGTTTACCTTGGCTCCGTGCGGAAGTATATCCTTGTCGGAAGTTAGTGGTAAAATTAACTCCGTGTACATCAGCAACGATGCTCCCAGAACCGTAAAACTTTGGTGTAACATACATTACGGAGTCGTCGAATCTAATACATCCTACAAAAAGTTTTCGGATAAAGACTTTATAAGTTTAATTTCTGAATAAGAAAAAAACAATGGATATTCAAAATTACGATTTCTTCGTGCCGATCAAGAAACCAAAAATTCACCCATTTCTTCCGTCAAACATCAGATGCTTGATTGTAGGACCGGCAAACTGCGGAAAGATAACTTACTATTTAATTTTATCTATAACGAAGGATGGTTGGATTACGACAGATTATACGTGTACAGCAAAACTGTGTCAAGCGAAATACCGAGCTTTACAGTCTATATTTTCTGAAATTGAGGGAACCGTAGGGCGGAAGATAGCGAGTTTTCACGACTCTCAAAACGATTTAATTCCTCCTGAGGAGTTGGACACCAAGTTTCGTAACTTTGTGGTTTTTAACGATGTTCTTTTAGACAAACAAAAAAAAAACATAGAACGTTACTTCACTCAAGGCCGTCATTCTAACGCCGACGTTTTTTATTGCAGTCAGTTTTACACATGAATTCCCAAACAAGTGGTTAGATATAACGCCAATTGATTAATCGTATTTCCTGTGGATGATTTAAACCTGAAACATTTATACGAAAATCACATCGGTCCAGACATGGAATTTCTGAAGTTTAAAACATTGTGTAGAACGTGTTGGGACGATCCGTACGGGTTTTTATCGATCGACAAAACGTTAAACGAGGGACGTTATAAACGTACATATTCGTTCGATGATAAAAACAAACGAAAGAAAAAAGATAAAATGGAAAAAAACGTGAAATAGTAAATCTAAAATAACGTTTATGGGAAAAATTTTTGAATTAACGTTTGGACGAACGAGATCAAGAAGAATATTTACAAGAATTTTTTAAACCCGTCGTCAGTACTTTGAAACCACCACCCGTAGCGAGTCCTGCGAAACCGATTGCCGGTTTTCCTACGAGAAAACAACTAAAACGTAACGAATTCTTACTCCCATAAAAAAAACTTATAAATCCGAGGATGAAGATGATGAAGAGTGGGAAACCACGGTGAACGAGACAGAGAAGTTTGAATCGCCGAAACCTTAAGTCAAGCATTCAACTCCGATAGTGCGAAATCCCAATCTTTCTGAATAATCGCCTCCAGCTACGCGAACCGAATACGCATCTATCAGCACAGGTTTGAAAGTCACCCCTACACTTTCGACAATACAAAACAGACGTGTGTCAATGCCTCCAGAACTTCCTAATTTCCCAACTCTCAGATCTTTGGATAGTTTGTTACCAGGCCAAGTCATAGGCCAAACGGCAAAATAGTCCTGATGAAATTTTTCCGAAATCCCAATGAGACCGATCCTGTCTTCGGACTGCAAAACGACATGAAAACTGTAGAAATGAGCATCGCTAATAAACGCGTAAAAATATTCGAGAACGACATAGTGGTAGGTGGTAATCAGTACGCGGGACTTTAGAGTTTGCTGGTTTTCAAGGATTTGAAGGAGCCATCGTACGCTCCCAAAGTCAAGGCGAGTTACGCTTCTCTTTTAAAAAACATGCACGCTATCTACCAAAACAACAATGCGGGTACTCGAAAACCGAAATCGAATCGTAGTGCCAAGTACGCATCGATAATCGGTCATATCTGGGAGGATATGAAAACGAAGAAAAAGGGAACTGGTATAGTAAAAAAAACCAGGGGCAGGTTGGATTACAGGTATTACGATGATCCTAACAATCTGGTCGAAAGACTGAGACTTTTGTACGGGTCAACCCAAGCCGGTCACGATGGTCACAGGAACGAAATGATAGAAATTTTATCAGAATTGGAACAACGACGAGTCATCACCGCCCGAGAAAAAAGAACGCTTATCAGAATTTAGGTTTACGATAAAAAAATTTAGTATTATAAAAAAAGAGGCCAAGATGAAGTATAGCGTGAAATGTAAACGATCCACACCTAACTGGTCCTAACCTCCTACTATTATTACATCGAAAAATAACAGAAGTATGAAAGTCTTCTTTTGCGAAGTGTGTGGAACGAAAAGAGCTTCCTTCATCAAGTCTGGGACAGGAATCGTAAATAAAATCGTAGACCATTTACATTTACCGGTAGAAGTACATTTACCCGGATATCAATATTGCGAACCAGGAACAAAACAAAACCAGAGATTAGCTAAAGGGGATCCTGGAATAAATAAACTGGATAAGGCATGTAAAGAACATGACATTGCCTACTCAAAAAGTTCAAATTTAAACGAACGGCACGTCGCCGATGAAATTCTTATATCTAAAGCTCGAAAAGTACGCAAAGATCCTTCGACCTCTTGGAGAGAAAAATTAGCCGCTGCGATTGTTAAAAAAATCATGGGATGAAGCTCAAGTTCGGAATAGGAAGAAAAAAACGAAATGGATCAACTCGTAAACGAACTCTACAAACCGACGCGGAAACATTTTTCAGGGGCGGAAAGTGATTAGGCGGAGTCTGAATGATATATGGCAAGCGGACTTGGTGTAAATGATACCTTATTCTAACGTTAATAAAGGATTTAACTACCTACTTACTTGCATTAACGTTATGTCCAAGTTTTCTTGGGCCATTCCCCTTAAATCAAAATCCAGTGTAGTCGTTACGGAAGCCTTTAAAAAGATACTCGAAGGAACGACACCCCCTAAAAATTTTCAAGTTGATTTTGGCAGTGAATTCTACAATAAAACTTTAAAGCACTCCTTAAGCGTCACAACATCAACCTGTACTCTACCCACTCTGAGAAGAAAGCGAGCGTTGTAGAACGTTTCAACAGAACGCTGAAAACTCGAATGTGGAAACAATTCACCAAGCAGGGGAACTACCAATGGATACACATTATTGATGAGTTAGTTTCACCAGTACAATGACATGGTTCACTCCACAACTAAACTAAAACCGAGGGAAGTAACCAGACGTCACGAATCGTCACTGAAAATTAAACCGAAACAATCGTTGAAAAAACCCAAATTTGTCATAGGAAACAAAGTCAGAATTTCTAAAGTTAAGAAAATTTTTGATAAAGGTTATTTACAAAATTTTACTAACGAAGTTTTCACAATCCGTAAAGTCCAAAAAACCGAACCTGTTACTTATCTATTAAAAGACGAATTGAACGAACCGGTGCTCGGAGGTTTCTACGAACAAGAAATTCAAAAAACTCTCATCCCTGGTTTATTTTTAGTTGAGAAAGTATTAAGACGAAAGAAAGGTACAGATGGAAAAATGCTCTACTTCGTTAATTGGAAGGGATATGATTCAAAATTGAATAGCTAGATTGATAACATTAGCAGCTTACATTTTAAATACTTTCTACTTGATTTTTAAGTACTACAGATCATATTAGCAGTTTGTCTGTATATTAATTTTCTTCTTTTGGCGGCGGCCATGTTCTCCAACCGAGATTTTCTCTGTTTGACGGTTTCTGTCGCAAGTTTTTTACGAAAAGCAGTGGCCATTTTCTCCAACCTAGCTTTTCTCTGTTCGACAGTTTCTATCGCACGTTTCTTACGATCAGCCGCGGCTCTTTTCCTCTTATTAGCTACTATTTTTTCTTCTTCGCTTCGTTTTGGTATTTCAGTGGCTGATGCTTCTTCCTCCGCATCTTTCTCCAGCGAAGCTTGCTCTTCAGCTTCTTCATCCTCCATCGGATTGATTATACGGTCTAAAAAATCATGTGCTGTACCCGTTCTGTAGTGACCATGCGCTAACGTATTTATTCCATCATCCAACACGAATCTCTTATCGTCGTAAGGAGATACGGAAGATTTTGAAATTTCAACCGTAGCGAGCTGTTGATCCTTACTTTGAATGATCATCCACGTGGTTTTCGACGATGTTTTAGAAAATAGCGCTTTTTGTAGTCTTTGTGACTGAGACTTTTTTTAGATAAACGCTTTACTAATCCCTTTAGCTTTTCTAATACTCTCTTCCCCTACTAAAACTGAGTACATTTTTGCTTTCAAGCCTACAAATTCTTTCACCGTGATGCCTGCCGTCTCATCTTTCATTTTCCCCAGGACTTGTTTGTTTTTAATACTATACAGAGGATGTGATGGATCATAGGTATCGAATCTATCTGACTCAATTTCCATGACCCGGTAAAAATCTTCAGTCTCTACCTCATAGAACAGACTGTCGGTGTCCGTGAAAAGTAAACGCGCTCGGTCTCCATATTTTGGACGCTTGAACTCGTAGTGAAATTCATACATTGTGAGTTTGGAAAGTTCGAGGATGCAGAAACCGGAATACGTCGGTAAATCGCACTTTAGGTTACGAAGTCTCAAGTTTACCTGTATGAGATTTTCGTTGAGGATCTTGAACGAATCCGCGTGTGGCAGAGTGCTGTACAAGACAGATTTTTTTGGATTATCGGACAACTTCACGGATAAATGCCCCGATTTGTTTTCGATCGTTTTTCCAAATACCGAATTATTTTCAGTTTGAAAAAATCTTTTTCGAACGTCGTCGTTGCGAGTTGACGCTTCTCGGTGTTAAATTATATTTAAGATTTTAGCCATTGCTTCTGACGAAAGCAATTTCAAAATTAAACCGTGCTTCAAGTAGAATTGTAAATTCCTGTAATGAACTACGTAATTTTTCTTCGGCAGCAGATTTGTTGTCAGTTTAGAAAAAGAAACCATCTTGTTTCCTGCCATTTCTTTCATAAAGACAGACACGAGCTTCGGCATTATTTTAAACTTTTCTGGTGCTAAAGGATAATCGTTGTGATCGTCCTGTAGCTCGGGCGGATAGTCCAAGTCCACTTCCAATATACAGCCGTATTCCGGATCTTTTTCGACCGATGCCAAGTAAAATTCAAGAATTTCTTTCCTCGTCAACCAGCTGAATCGATCGTAGGGAAGGAATTCTGTCATGGCTAGCTAGTGTAGGTTGTTGATATCCAAATTGACTAGATACAGACTAGATAAATTTTCGTCATAAGTATCTGGTAGATATTTGTTATTGGCGATCAAATGCCTTTTCGACACAAAAGTTCTTCCACCTCTGATACCGGAAGTTATAAAGTTATGCTTTTCTCCGTGCGTAAACAGTTCTAGTTCGGCTTTGGTTTTTTTCAACGCGGCTGCCTAACTAAACCCTGGTGTGGATACATAGTAGCAAGGATCTATGCCATCATTGACCGAGCAAGTTTCCCTGAAAATCTGAAAAATGTCGGCTAGAACATACACGTCGATCATATGATATACGAGATGGTAATTTTTAAAAGCCTTCTCCTTCAGCAACTTCCAAACTGACGTTGCGTGATCGTACTCCGTGTCGGTGATGCCTTCGCCTCGTAGAGAGGAGAAGAATGCCACTTTAGGAGGTTATTCCTGGTCCTCAAACACATCCATAGACTGCACGTACTCATACGGGTAGTGGCCTTTTTGCATGAATAAATCCAAGATTCCTTCCTTTTTCGCTTCTGGCTCGAACCAGTCTATCGAATGGAGAGCAGTTTTTAGGATGGGGAAGGGTTGATCTTTCTTGTGGTTTTTACCAAAGTTTCGAGCGAGGAAGATAGGAAACTATAACTGTCTAAAAACCGCAACCTTACCGAAAGGTCCTTTCCACCGAAGGAAAAGTACCGCGTAATTGTCATACTCATGAAAGGCTCGTGTTTCTAGCAAGAACGTCTACTCCCAAAGGGAAGTTTTCTGTCTCAGCAATCAGTAGATGCATATCGTAACCTACCAAGTTATGGAAGACGACCGGGATAGTATTTATTGTCCTAGCCTCATGATTGCATTTTACGTGAGAAGCACCTCTGAACTTTTGCGTGAAGTGGCGGTGATATCTCACTTTATTGGAAATGATGACATGTTGCAGTAGTAACAAGTATCGGTTTTTGAGAACTGAATTTCATCGTCGGCAGTCAACATCAGATGTTTCGGTCGTGAGATAATCGAGGCAAACTTTTGAATTTCTCTATTCATACATTTGTAAAACTTATCCACCGCGTCCTCGCCGAGGTAGAATTTTTGACTCAAGATTTCATTTTCTGGACCAACAACGACGTAGCCAAAACTAGTAGGCGAATGCAAACTGACTTTAGTAGACGAACTCGAGAATGGATCGGTGCTACTAGTTTGCATGGGTCTTAGCATACATTACAAATCTGCATAAATTACCCAAGGATGAGGATTACGTCTATCGTAGTGTAGGAATTTTAAAGTGTCAGCGCCGGATGGTAAGAAATTGAGTACTTGCGCCGTATTCAGTCTCATACATTTATTGATGTGCTCCATCATGAATTGTACTTTACCAAAGGCAGTGAAGCAGTTACGACAGTAAAATTTCCTCTTACTTCCAATACCTCAAAATTGGAGTACCCTATCAATATCGAGGATGGCGCAGTAATGAGTATTTCCTTTTTCGTCGGTTATTAGTAACAGGTCAATTACTTATCTGTCCATATTGAAAAATGGCGGCTACTAAAATGGTTACACGAGGGAGCAGTCGTGGAAAAGAAGTTCCCACTGAGGAGGATGATGACCACGAAATCCTTAATGATTCATCCAACGGTAACTGTGAAGGTCTCAAGAAGGACGTTATGATAATTAATGAGGTATTGTGCTACCTGTGTGATCGTATGGATGTTGTTCCGCAGGTGCCTTTGGCCACCTTATGCGCCTCACATTTTACTTACGACGAATTGTACGAAGCCAAAACTGTGCTCCATGGATTAGGCGTTGCGCCGAACGAACGCTGCCGTAAAAACCAAGGCTCACACAAAAATTACGACTGTTGTACTGACATTCTTATGGTGTTGCAAAGTATTGAAAATGATGAGATGCCCACCTTTGTTGCCAAAGCAATCTCGAGGCTGCCACCTGTTGGTATTGATTGTATTGACTATAGCGCGATGGCAAAACGAGTAGAAAACCTCACTTTTGAATTAAAGTTCGTTAAAGAGACGATAACCAAAACAATGGAAGGGCAGGATAAGCTTCTGTCGGCGTTTGAGAATAGTGCAAATAACAATAAATGCAGGTGTGCAGATCGTAGTACGGTAAACGTACAACAATTGAGAGGCAGCGAACAGCGCGGAATTCAAGATGGCGGCGCCCGTACTGAAGCACGTGGGCGTGGGTTGCTAGATAACGTGGTGCCTAACAGTGGTGGTGATAATGTTGATGGTGATTGTCGGATCGATCGATTATTGTTACCACCAAGACGATCGGGACCAACAGCAGGAAAAAAAGCAAACGAACAAAAATACGACGAACCTAGCAAAAGGGAAGAAGAAAACCCGACTGCACCAAAAACGGACCAGAATGAAAATTTGCAATCTTCAAAAACAGACCGTGCTGAGAAACCACGTAAGGACGGACAAAGTGTCAGCATCGAAAATACGGTTATGCGATGTGGAAGTAACGATAGGGAAGAAGGGACTAAAGAAGACACCTGCCTCCTTTTTGCTGATGTTGCTGCCAACAAGGGGAGTAAACCAACCCCAATGCCTAGACATTCATTTGTTACTGGAAGAAACCAGGCCAGTCCTATTGATGCATTGGCCCAGGCTATGCAGCCACAGGGCAGCCAGAATATAGTTGTGAACAATGGTGCTGAGGGATATAGGGATGTAAGTGCATCTGATGATGAAGGGTACACTACTGTTGTGAGACGGAAGAGATATCGAAGTCGTGCACCTGTTGTAGTTGGCTCTGGCAAGAATGGTGCACTGCTGGGTATTAATGTTGCTGATCTCAGGCACCTGTTTGTAACAAACCTACACCCTAATACACAAGCTTACCATATTGCTGAGCATTTGCAAGATCAAAATATATGGGTGGAAACTGTGAAATGTCTGGCACGACGAGAAGACTATGCCTCTTTTAAAATCTCGCTATATGCTGAAGAAGAGATGAAAATTCTTAACGGTTTGGTCTGGCCTGAATATGTGGCATTACGACGTTACTACACTGCACCAAGGCGACCATGAACATTAGAGTGCTCACACTTAACTGTAAATCCCTCAAACGGGTCCTTAAAGGAGTCAGAGGGCTTTGCAACAAAAATGATATTGTCCTACTACAGGAGACGTGGCTTACACCAGACGAATTAGTCATCCTCAATGAAATCCATCCTGAATTCAGTGCCACTGGGTGCTCTGCAGTGGATAGTGGGGCAGGAATTTTATTTGGCAGACCGCATGGTGGTTTGGCTGTGTTGTGGAGGAAGTCACTTGGGCTTAGCATTGCTGTTGTACCGACACAAGATGCGCGAATGCTGGCAGTGCGCTGCCAGAGTGGAGAAGCCATTTTCGGTATTATTAATGTTTATATGCCAGTGGACATCCCGAGTAACCAGGAGGACTTTGACAACTACCTTGGGGAGATCCAGGTCATTCTTGGTGCGATTAGTGCGCCCTGCTCTCTGGTAATGGGTGACTGGAATGCTGACATTGGCAAGAATCGTTTCAGGGATTTGCGTGACACGTGTCAGGAAAGTGGTCTGCACATTCTTGATGTCGAATGGTTGGGTGAAGATTCTGAGTCTTTCACATTTGTCAGTGATAGCTCTGGTTCAACTTCTTGGCTTGACCATGTTGTTGGGACTGGAGCTGCTGCAGATATCGTGACAGGCTGTGAGATCCAGTACGACGTTTGTTTTTCTGACCACATCCCACTGAGTATTAAAATGAACTTACAGGGGCTTGCTTCTACTAAGCCAACTGTTAATGTAGATTCTAAACGCAATGTGGGACAGGCTGCTTTTCTTACTCCTAGTAGTATACAGTACTATACCCAGGTCACACGGAGATACCTCAAGAACATTACACTTCCAAGAGATGTGACCGACTGCAGCAACAACGAATGTAGTAACCCCCAACACAAGAACGCGATTGAGGTGTTCTTTAAGTGCATTATCGAATGTCTACAGAATGCTAGTCGTGAAGTGCCACGTCCGTATAACAAATTGCATAAAGACAACTGCCATCGCCGTAAAAGTGTCCCTGGGTGGAATGGGTTTGTTAAGGAGGCCTACCAGAAATCCCAAAGAGCCTTCAGTGCCTGGAAAAGGAGTGGAAGACAGAGGAGCGGAGATGCATACACTGATATGGTGGCTGCACGGAAGGAGTTTCGGAGGTCACTCCGTTGCTGCAAAAGAAAGGAGGCTCAACATCGGAACAATGGTCTTGCTCAAAGTGCTCTCAGTAATGACTGGCGTGGTTTCTGGTCCCTGCTTAGAAAGCAAAACGGGCAGCACAGCGTGGCCAGTGTCATTGATAACGCAACTAGCGAACAGGATATTGCTGACCTGTGGGCCACTAAATTTGAAAAGTTACTGAATGGTGGGGGTAACCTTGGAGTGCAGGATTTTCGGACCAGTGGAATTGAGAATGGCGAAATGTTCATGAGGTTCTCTGCAAGAGAGGTTAAAGAGAATTGCAAAAATCTTGCTCTTGGTAAAGCCTGTGGATCGGAGCAGCTGAGCCGAGAGCATGTTCGATATGCCTGGGATGGAATCCATGATTTGCTTGCCAATGGATTCTCTGCTTGCGTTACACACTCGTGGGTGCCTAAGGACTTGTCCAACGTTACAATTACTCCTGTTCCCAAAAACCGCACTGGTAATCTTACTGATAGTACTAACTATAGACCTATTGCCTTAGCCAGTGTTCTGTCAACTGTACTTGAAAAACTTCTTCTTAACAGACTGGAACCCTTCCTAAAAACAACTTGTCATCAGTTTGGTTTTAAGGCGAAGCATAGTACTGAGCACGCTGTTCACGTGCTTAAGGAGACTGTAAGACATTACCGGGCCCAGGATAGTGGTGTGTACGTCTGTTTCCTAGATGCCAGTAAAGCTTATGATCGGGTAAACTGGGGCGTTCTGTTTAAGAAATTGTGTGACAGGGGTGTCCCAATATGGGCAATCAAGACTCTTAGGAACTGGTATTCAACTCAGGAAATGACTGTGCGATGGAGTGGGTCCACCTCTAGAATTTTTCAAACCAGCAATGGTGTGAGACAGGGTGGAGTGTTATCCCCTGCCCTGTTTGGTGTCTATATGGAGTCTCTGAGCCAGGCACTTGTTAACGAAGGTATTGGTTGCTATGTTGGTGGCACATGCATCAATAACATTTGTTTCGCTGATGATTTGGCGATTATTTGTCCTTCAGCTAAATCCCTTCAAGCACTGCTGGCAGTAAGTGAAAACGTTGCCCAGCAGTTGGACCTTCTGTTTAACCCCGACAAGACTGTGTGTATCTTCTTTAGACCAAGAGGCCTGAAATGGAAAGCGTTTATCCCCCCGAAGGTTTTCTTAAGTGGTAAATCAGTGAAGCTTGTGAGCAGCTACCGCTACCTTGGGCACATCATCTCGGATGACTTACGAGATGATGCCGACATGCGCAGGCAATGCCGTACGGTGTGTGTTGCTGGAAATGGCCTGAAGGCTAAGTTTAGCTCGTGTGATAGATTTGTAAAAAACCGTCTTTTCAAGGCACATTGCACAAACCTCTACACAAGTGGCTTATGGATGGACTATAACAAGGCCTCTGTGAACAAACTCAGAGTTGCATACAATAATGCTGCTAGACGGCTACATGGTCGGCCACCATGGTACAGTGCAAGTAGGTTAATGGTTGAGAACAACCTCCCATCCTTTGGAGCTATCAGAAGAAAAGCTGTTTGGGGAATTCGTGTTCGGGTGTTGGCTTCTCCTAACCTTCTGGTGCAGGCAGTGACCAGATTTTCACTGTGCAAGGAGTACACCTTCAGTACCTGGCATGCAGTACTGTACGGTGATTGCTTGTAGTTTTTGCTGTGTGTAATTCATTTCCCTCGTCCTTTTGTGTAATCTGTAACTCGGTACTTTTTGTACTTAAGCAAAGGTGCTGTGGTCCAAAAAAAACGTGGGCCGAATTTTTGAAATAAATAATAATAATAATAATAATATTTTTGTTCACTCTCACCGGGTGTAACCCTATCGATCCCTTGTAAGAAATTATGTTAATGGACAAATTGTTGACTCGTTCAAAGGAATCAATTTGCCATAGACTCACGGGGAATGTCAACATGGAATGGTCTACGGTATTCTAAAATGGTTCGTAATAATTAACTTCGGTTTCGTAGCACTTCACTTTAGCGGCTAAAACGGAATACAGAAAGCATTTTTCGTCAGAATTTTTCACATTCACTATAACTTCGCATTTCTTGCGTAATGCACTCGGCAAGGGTAAGAAAGAACCAGGGCAAAAAGGATTGATTTTTGCTACTTTTACAGTTATACCCCAAACTTTCAAAAAGCGCTAACCACTACCTTTTTCTTTGAAAGTTTTGACTGACTGTTGTATTTTTTTGCAAGTAGCCTCCATGATTTCCGACACATCAGATTCATTGTAAATAGCTGTATAGAGAGACCAGAAATAGGATCGCACGGTGTTGGAATCTTGGTAAAATCTGCCTCAAAACACAGTTGAAATTTACAATTGGTCAGTTGATCCAAGCAAGTCATGTTAAGATATTTAAGCGGACAATACAGTAGATTGAGCGCTCGAGGTGAATCGAGACATTCAATTTTACGGAAATAAATTCGATGCATATCATCATGCACCAACTTACACCTTACTTCACCTTCAATATTTTTCAACTCGTTTTCGAAGAGTAAACACGCTGGTCGAAGATCGGATGTATGGTTGGGAAGATGATGGATCAAATCTTGCTGAGTTACGTAGACCTTTCCTCAAGATGCACACGTAAACAATGATTTTGAATTTATTTACTTTTTCTTGAAAGAAAAATCGTTCATTCCTTTTTTTATTAATCTTTTATTATATCCGAAATAATCTTCCCAAAGAAAAACACGAGGAAAAAATGAGGAGATAAATTGGAGTTCCTAAAAAAGGACGAATTAGAATTTAGCAGATACACTTTTAAAAAAAATGAATATTCCCTACATAGGACTAACAAAATAAATGGAAATTTTTTACATTTTATTTCTGGACCCTATATGGGGAGTTACTGCAACCCAAATGGGTAGTTACTACCAACCCATAAAGGGAAGTTACTACCACCCTAGAGAGGAGTTACTACCACCCGAGAGGGGAGCCAGTAGTGGAAATTTCCTACTCATATGGTGCATGTAGCCCTGCCCAACTACACCAGGGTTGGAATGCCGTGTGTTCGAGTCCAGAACTGCATCTGGACTGAATTTTCCTCGTCTGATCTCACCTCATATAGGGCCCTATTCAAAAAATTTTTATTTTGGAACTGCACCATTTTTTTTTATATTTGTGAAAAAAAAACAAACTTTTCTATCTTTGGAACCATGCCATTTTTTTATATTTTTGGAATCGTGCCAACTTTTTTTTATTTTTGGAACCGTGCCACTTTTTCTATTTTTTGAACTGTACGAACTTTATTGGTGTGATGCATCATGGGAAATATTTTCCCTATATAAGGAAAAATCCAACGAAGAAAATTTAGTCCAGATGCAGTTCTGGACTTAAACACACGGCCTCCCAGCCTTGGCGCAGTTGGGCAGGGCTATGTGTGCCATATTAGAAGTTGCACATATGATATGGTGCATGTAGCCCTGCCCAACTGCACCAAGGCTGGGAGGCCATGTGTTCGAGTCCAGAACTACATCTGGACTGAATTTTCTCGAATTTGTTTTGACACTTAAGTCACTGGACTGAATGTAACGGTTATGGGTGTAAACTTACAAAAATGTACTTTAAAATCAACTATAACTCTAAATACATCAGAGTTTGGTTCAAAACACACTCCACTAATAATAACAATTGATTGTTTAAAAGTTTTTCGATATCACCTAAACTTACCTCGTCACTAAGACTAATATCCTTAATATCACACAAAACACAAACTTAATATAATTCCAAGGAGTGATGTCATAACCGGAAGTGACATCATAACAGGAAGTGAGGTCATAACAGGAAGTGATGTCATAACAGGAAGTGATATCATACAGGAACTGATGTCATAACAGGAAGTGATGTCATAACAGAAAGTGACGTCATACAGGAAGTGATGTCATAACAGGAAGTGACGTCATACAGGGAGTGATGCACAACAGGAAGTGAGTAGTAGGAAAATGCGATTTGGCAGACTCGGAGGATAGACAGACAAGATAGTCGCCCCCATGTGAAACCGGAAGTGGCCACCATTTTGAATGACGTCACATCCTGTCGGAAGCGGAACCGGAAATGCCGCCATTTTTTCTAAGGCCCCCAGGTTCCGAAATTATTTAAAATGCCTATAACTCGATAACTGTTGGTCCTAGAGCAAAACGGAATGAAATTTGACCCCCATGCTTGACACCCCATCCGCACTTGGTCTCACCTATCAGTTGGCCCGGTCAAGTTCCAAAATTGGCACAGTTCCAAAATACGAAATATGCCTGCAACTCGGGAACCGTTGGTCCTAGAGTGAAACCGTTCAGTATTTAACTTTCCTGGGCCATGCCCTACGTGTAGCACACCCCAGATATCGGGTAACTCGAATTTAGGCAAGTTGGCCCACCCTGATAACTCGAGAACTGTCGGTCTTAGAGCGAAACGGTTCGGGATGTTGGTTCCCCAGGCTGTACCCTACGTGTGATCCTCTCCACAAAAAAGAAAAAAATACACTTTCCCACCATCCTCCACATCACGAAAAAAGGTAGCAAAAGACACCCTCCTCCATATTGATGAAAACAGAAAGTGACGTCCCAACTTTCATCACATTACCGGAAGTGATGTCATAACCCCCATTTTGATCACGTCATCGGAAGTATCGTCATAGAAGATAGCAAAAGCACTATCCCACCCACCTCCATATTGATGAAGAATGAAAAAAGGTAGCAAAAGGCACTTTCTCATCCTCCTCCAGATTGACGAAAAATCCGGAACTGAAGCCCCCACTTTTCATCATGTGATCTGAAGTGCATCAATACCCCCACTTTGATCACGAGACCGGAAGTGACATCATAGGAGGAAGCAAAACTTTCCAACCGTCCT
>JAHWFP010080438.1:86304-115121 GCA_023313725.1 Lithobius niger
ATCAGAAGTGCATCATTACCCCCACTTTTATCACGTGACCGGAAGTGGGGGTATATATGTGTAACCGAATATAGTATGTTACCACTACTCGAAACACACGAGGCAAACATGGAAAACTTCATGTACCTCACCAGATATGTCTGTCAGCATGTTAAAGAGGTGTGTAAATAGTGTTTAGCACAAATAATTTAGTTTATAATTTAAAATTTTAGGTTTAAAACAATTTTGTGCCAGAAGGAGGTATGTGCCAGTGTTGCACTTACATCCTTCTTGCAAAGATTGTGCAGTAGCTCTTGCATTGCGATTGCTTGTTGTTGGTAACGCCATCTAGTTTCAACCACCGCAAAAACACTTTAGCTCAAGAAAAATAATAATTTGAAATTTTTTTTCATTGTACGATGCGGGCAAGAAGAAGGTGTGTGCTAGAAGACAAATCTGAAAATCGCCAACTGTGGCACTTACCGCCTTCTGATACTGAACGCAAGAATTGTAATTTTCGGCATATCCTTTCTATTTTACCAAAAATATGCCAAAAATATGCTTTAAGACTTTTCAACTATAAATGAATCAGGGACTGCCATTTTTTGAAGTTCTTATTTGTAGAACACGTCTTTAATTGTTGTCCCATCCTGTTCTTGTAAAATCTAAGTGACTATGTTGGTTTTAAATACTTTTTTAGTAGTAAAGAGTTTGTTGGCCCACCTCTGTTCGTATCCTTTATCAAATTTACCCTTTATCTTTAGTGCATGCACAAAACCTCTAAATTTATACTTTGGTACCTTCAATGGTTTCTTTGACCTGCATCGAAGATTACGTTCATCAGCAATCCGTGACATCTGAGGACTTCATTGTAATACTTTGATAGTATCTTCCATGGTACCAAGTAAGTATTTTATACAGAATGTCTGTCCACTGATGGTACCTTCATCTTGTCAATTATTTCCACTTCAGCTCCTTCATCGATCTGTTGAAGAATTCTACAACGGTCCTTTCATACCTGAGTACTGTAAAGGAAATTGGCTCACCCTCATACCTACATGTGTTCTGTTGTGTTGTAGTTGACTTTTGTTGGCGCCAAAACCGTTTGTGTAACTGCAAGGACTTTTAGATTTTGTGCCAAAACCAGGGCGGACGTGCAGGAGAACGAGGCCAAGTTTTGTTGGCCACGATTGGTAAAAACTTTACAACCAAGAACTGTATTAGTCAACGAACTCGTGTGCTGATTGGTTGTCTGGTAGAGCTCTGGATCCGACGTGAGATTATAAAAAGCAAGGGCTTCAAAGTCCGATGTTCTAATCTCGTTCAGTCTTGTGTTGCGAATGTACGTTATAATGTAACCAAAATCTTGTCACGATCATTCCACATTAAACAAGGTTTAACTACTTCAAGTTTGGCTTCTACATTGAACACACATTACAGTTGGTGGCAGCGGACTTGTGCCGCACTACGAAGCCTAGAAGTTTCACCGGCGATAGATCACAAAATTGTCGGAAGAGCCGACGTCAAGCCAGGAAATAATTGGTCAATGACGGCAAGCGAAGGACTGCAACCGTGCAGAGATTCAACTGCAGGTATGAACCTCGAGCCAGATGTGGAGCCAGACGTGAAAACGTTGTTGGCGATCTCGAAAAAAATTGCCAGAAAAGCTGAAGTCAAGCCGGAGAAGTTGGTAGACGACGTCGAGCGAGGTACTGCAAACCGAGCGGCGATTCAACGGCGGTGACGAAGCAAAAGAAGGCGGCAACAAGGTAACATGGTCGGCGAAAAAAATTGCATCCTACGACAATCAGGTTGGAAAATCGGCTGAAATTGTGGACCAACATCATGCAAAAATATCTCCAGAATCCAAATTGGAGGTTTTTACAAGAAAATCATCGAAGTGACAGCGTGGAAACTCTAATACTTCAGGACCACTGGAGGATAATGACGATGAACACCCTTCAGACGCAACCGGAAGTGCGTACCGGAAGTGGAAGTGCCTGGGAGAAGAACTCGACAAGCAATAACTTAGAGTCCAGGAGGAAGTCGTCGATCGTCAAGCAGGTAGTATATACATTGAACTTGCGAAATTGCGAACTTGTTTTGAAAATGTTTGAAAAAAGGGGAATTAGAACCATTAAGGCTTTTTGGCTGAAAAGTATTAGTCAAATATGAAAACTAGAAGAGCAATTGAAGCTTTGCAAGCAAAAATAGCAGATGGATCTTTAGTCGAAAATGATGTTGATAGTGATTCCCTTGATTTCCAAGCTGAAGTAAATTGGCAGAAAGAGTAAATTGCTCGAGTTAAGGAAGCTAATGCTGTTAGTGTTAACAAAGAAAGATTAAGGCTAGAGCATAAACGGGAAACGTAGAAAATTCACAAAGAGCTTGAATTAAAAATGCTTCTAGAAAACGAGAAATTGCAAAGTGTATTTGTGTCAGAAAAAGAACAAATTCAACAGGAAGCCAATGCAGAAAATAAGAGACTAGAATTCGAAAAGGAGAAATTAGCAGCTGAGGAGAGAATTAAATTAGCAGAAGCAGCTAGGCCTCCCAGTGAAAATGCTAGAAATCCCAGTAATAATATTAGTGCAGAGTTTAGAGACAAAATGGATATGACACGTCACATGCAACCATTTACAGAAAATAGTGATGATATTTTGCGCTTTTTCACAATTTTCACCCTAACTTGTGAACGGTTATTTTCCAGAAAATATTTGGCATTGAGGTTGTTGTCTTTACTAAGTGACACAGCTAGATAAGTAGTAGCTAGGCAACCTAATGTAGACTTTAATGATTTTAACAAGGTGAAGCAGCAACTCTTACAAAGGTTTCAGCTTACATCCGAGTCTCTTCACACCAAATTTCGAAATGCAAGTAAATGTCATAAACAATCTTATAGTGATTTAGAACATACATGATCCAAACCTTATACTCAGAGTGGATTAGAACAGCATGGTGTGGTACGGATTTCAACAAGTTGGTTCAGCTTATGCTAATTGAACTTTTTTTTAGAAAAAGTACCAAATGAGTTAAAACTGTGGTTAGTGGATAAAGGGAATTTAGAAAACCTAGTGCAGGTTGCTACTTTAGCTGACGAATGATTGGCTAGGCGTCAGGGTGGTCCCCAAAATAATCATAGTAGTGAAGGGACTACAGTGCATAATAGTGACCAAAATTCCAAGGGAAATGGGAATAGGCCTTACTACAGGAAATTAGCTATTACAAGGGAAATATTAGTAACAGTGGTAACAGTAACACAAATCCAGGGTCAAACAATGGAACAGTGGGCCATGGGCAGGCAAATAATGCTAACAGTGGTAATGGGAATGTGGAAAGAAATGGTAATGAACAGCAAAATGCTAAAAGTACAAATGCTTCAAGTAAGGGCAAAGTGCAAATGGTGATGGAGGTCAACATGGTTTTAGAAATACAAATGGTAATTCTAAGCAGTTTGAAGCTAAACGATCGTGTTTTGAATGTGGTGAATCTTCCCACCTTGTCAAAAATTGTCCAAATAAACGTAGTACAGCTTCAGTAAATTTATGCATGACCCGTGGTAAACATACATTTTCTGAAATGGACCATAATATAATAGCAAGTTATGACTTTAAGGCTAAACAGTTAAGAGTTTTGCGAGACACTGGTGCAACACTAAATTTTTTTGCTAGCAAACTGGTAGATCTAGAAAATCTAACAAAGGAATTCATTCTATTGAGTACAGTGTTATTCCCCACTCCAGCTGAATTACCTGCAGCAGTTATGGAGATAGGATCCCCTAGTGGTAAAGTAAAAGTTAGGGCAGTGGTTTCACCCTATTTTCTAGGAAATTTTGATTGTATTTTAACTGACAAAACAATTCATGACATACAGAACAAGAATGATGAGGAGCAGTCAGAATTGTGTAATGTTATTACTAGGGCACAGGCCAAACAACTTCATGAAGGTAGGCTAAGGGAAGACGGTAAAATGGAAGGTATAAAACATGATGAGCTTGAAAATGTGGCTAGGGGGACGCAGAAAAGTGGCAGTAGGCTAGCAGATTCTTCTGAAGTTAAGGTTAAGTAAAATCTGCAGATAACGATCCAGATTTAACTAAGCCAGTGTCCAAAGCCAAAGTAGATGGTGCAGCTAGAATTAGCAGTGTGCTATCAACCTTGACTGCAGATTATACCAGTTTAGTTAGGATATCCACAGTGGAGTTAATTGAAGCTTCGAAATTAGATGAGAGCTTAGAAGGATGTTGGAAGGCAGTTCTGGGCAGTAAAAATCCTTCAACAGATTTTTTTATAAGGAAGGGAACATTGTACAGACAGTGGGATCAGCGCACTATGGACTGTCTTTTTGAACAGATGGTTATACCAATTATGTACAGAAATCAGGTAATTGATGTGACACATTCAAATGGGTGGTCGGGACACCAAGGTAAAAAGAAAACTTTGGCAAGAATTCAGCATCACTTTTACTGGCCTGGGATGTGTAAACAAGTTGAACAGGCAGTCAAACAATGTGGTACATGTCAGCACATAGGCAAAACTCGTGTTGTAACTAAACTGCCATTAGTAAAGGTGCCCATAATAAGTACACCGTTCAAACGCTTAATAATTGATGTGGTAGGACCAATGAAACCAACACAGCAAGGGTTCAGGTATATTCTAACAATGTTACGCCCCACGACAAAATTTGCAGAAGCCGTAGCTTTAAATGTAGCTAACTCAGAAACAATTGTCCATGAACTTTTTAAAGTTTTTTTTATAGGCTTTCCGGGAACAATCCAGTCGGACTAAGGCAACATTTTTGTTTCACAACTGACAACGTATTATCTAGGGAAATGTGGGATTGAGATTGTGCATAGTTCACCTCACAAGCCTCAGTCAAACTCTGTGGAACAAGTTCACAGGAATTTAAAAGACATTTTAAGGGCTTTGTGTTTAGAAAATCCAAATGAATGGGAGCAGTGTTTGCCAGCAGTATTCTTTGCTATTCGTAGTTCAGTTCATGAAACCACTAATTTCACACCGTCGGAACTAGTGTATGGTAACAACATTAGGGGACCATTTCAGTTACTTAAATGTAGGTGGGAGGATGAAGATGTAAATGTTACCATAATTGAACATGTGTATAACTTGCTAAATAAGTTTCAAAACAGTAGGGCATTAGCAGAAGAGGCAACACGTAAAGCTCAAACCCAGCAAGAAAGTATTATGATAAAGGGGCCCGTGATAGGCAGTATAAAGAGGGTGATCAGGTATTAGTACTCAAAACTGACAGGAAACACAAACTTGAGGTATTTTGGAAAGGGGCGTTTACAATAGTAAAAAAGCTGGGAGAAGTAAATTACCAAATAGCTTTAAATAAGGCCAAAACTAAATTAGCAATTTACCATGTGAATATGCTAAAGCCTTGCTTACATGCAATTGACACTGTAAATAACGTATTAGCACCTGAAGAAATTGAGGAAACACCAATCTGGGAAGGGAAAACTCCTGAGTATGAGTCCAGAAGAAGTCATTAGCATAGCTAAAAGCTTGCTAAATGCTAAGCTAAATGATTGAGGAACTAAAACAAGTATTTAGTAAAGTACCAAGGGTATTCTCTTTAACTCCGGGGAAAACAAACTTAATTAAATTTGGTTTAGGGTTAACAGGTGTACCAATTAAACAGGCAACATTGTACCGTTACTCACCAAGACAAAAACAACTCATTGAAGCAGAGTTAAAAAGAATGTTAAAGTTCGGGATTATTTGTGAGAGCAAAAGCACATGTGTATCTTCTATGCTAATTGTTCAGAAGGTGGATAAAGACCCTAGGCCAGTAGCAGATTACCCACCCTTGACTGAGGGTACTAAAATTCAAAAATACCCAACGCCTATAGTTGAGGAAATGGTAGAGGAAGCTAGTAAAGCTAAATTTATCTCGATTTATGACCTTGTTAGGGAATTTTGGCAAGTCCCAAATTCACCAATAACAAGAGAAAGAGTCTATGAGTATTTAGTGATGAATTTTGGGACTAAACATTCTCCTTTTTGCTTCCAACGATTAATGTAACAAGTTTGCAAAAATGTAAGGGAATTTGCAGGCCATTTCTTGATGATGTTGCCGTCAAATCTCAAGATTAGGAGGAACACCTAAATTACACTCTAAAATTCCTTCTGGAAGTTCAGAATGCAGGACTACTATAAATCCAAAAAAATGCCAGTTCGGTATGGATCATGCAGTTTACTAAGGTCATGAAGTGGGTGGTGGTGTTAGGTCCCCTATGGACATTAAAGTTTCAGCTGTCACTCAGTTACATAGGCCTAAACCTAAGGGAGAAATTAGGTCAATACTGGGGTTAGTAGGCTATTACTAAACCTACATACCTAACTTTGCTCAGCTAGTGTTGAGAATGTACGTTATATGTAACCTAAATCTTGTCATGATCATTCCGCATTAAACAAGGTTTACCTACTCAAGTTTGGCTACTACATTGAACACACATTGCAGTACGCAGGATAGAGTTTAATTTTATGTTACTTCAACAATTCTTGAAAGTTCACGTTGTAAAATTCTTTTCCTTGAAAGATGCCTAAAAGCTTTGATGCATACATCGATGCCGATCGTACTTTGATGTGACATGTTTAACTGCATGCAGAAAATTGTTCCCCTTGTGTTGATGTGAAAACTTCTACATGTCAACCAAATCTACCTCCCAAAGATCGTGCGGGTTAGTACATTGACGATCCATCGTCGAATATTTAAACATGCCGTTTTTTGAAGCTCTATAACTAGCGTGTCCATGTCCGGTATTTTCTTTTTTATTCATCGCCGAATATTTTGCGATGGACGGCTACCTTCAGTCTCGAAATTTAACGTTTCATTTTTCCAATTTGGATAGAATGCCAACAATTTTGTTCTTATGACAGTCACCACCGGCCAATGCAGATGGTAGAGTACCCTTAATCTGTCTGCCAACTTGTAAGGATCGTTGCAGTGTTCGTATTCCACCCATACTGACTGAACCTTTTTAGTTAATCATTTCCCAGTTTTCAATGCTTTTACATCCTCCCAAATGGGTTTGATAATTTTCATATATTTTTCCCAGCAATTTCTTTTCGGTTTATTCAGCAAAGGATCCTTGTTTTGGCAATTAGCGTTGTTTTCTTTGAGAATATTTGCTTAAGATGCCAAGATGTCGGGTGTATAGTTAGTTTGTCTTGTTAGTCTGTCAGCCTGGTCCATAACTTTCTATATCCCTGGTGTTGTTTTCCAGCTACTATGACTTCGTTCTCAAATATTTTGACTGTCTTGTCTCTGATTTCTCTTTCAGGTGTCTCGTAGTTGTGACACTGGCCAAACACAGGATCGGCATCTTTCAACTGCGTAAAGTAGATTCTGAAATAATGGGTGGCAGTATCTCCTATTGCTTCATTCGGTAGCACACTGGAAAGGGAACGTACTGTACGTTCCAAGAGGAGGACTGGAGGGGGGTGTTGAAACTCTTCGATTGGCAGAATGAACGGAAAGTGTTAGCGTGCACTTGTTACCATTGCTTCTGATTCCACGAGCTATTGTGTCATTGGCAGCATTTCTGCACTGTTGGAGCTAGTTACTCTTCCACCTTATGAGATGCTTTTTCCAGTTAGGCCGGTGATGCTTCTGACCGGTGTAGCTGATCTGCCTTGCAGAACCCAAATTCCTCCTCTTCATCGACCTGTTCATCTTGTTCATACTTGCCAAGTTTGGGGGAAAACTTTGATGAAGGACTTTCTTCGGAACTTGAAGGAGGATTGTTGCACATTTTGTCGACATTGTAGTATTTATCAGGTCAGTTACCATCAGATTCGTGAGATTCTTCGTCAGATTGTTTACCAATCTTTTACGTATTAAACTTTTTTGCCAGTTTCTTACGTAGGATAATGACTTTTCTCCCATCCTCCATGTTATTCACAACCTTCTTATTCTCGTTTTATCGATTGTAAGAAAGCTGAGTGGACATTTCCAACACGTTCTATAAGTACATTTAACTTTGTGAAATTCATCTCTTCTCAAACATGATTTTCGCAGAAGTGTTTCAAATTTAATCCGTCTTTTGGAAGTAACAGTAGCAAGTTGGCCTTGTGACAACATGTTTGGGAACCCTGGCGTATAACTGGCTGCAAAACATATTGGTGTTGGCATGCCGTCCCAGGATGAACTACTCCTCCATTACCAGTTTGTTTATCCAGAAAAATGCTCTCAAATACCAAGGTGTTACGAATGCTCCAACTTTTCCGGTGAAGTTAAGTTCTTTAGAAAAAAAGGAATTTCTTTACGAAGTTGCATTTCGAGTACGGTAAACGCAGCTTATAATGTACAATATTTTGATTGATAAAGGGTGTTGCTGTAAACATACAGTTTGTCCCAGCTGTCATTACATAAATATTCAGCTAGAGGTTCATTTCCCGACAGTTTGATGGCCCAACTATCAAGCAGCATTTGTTAGACGGTAAACAGGGGTGTTTAGTTTTATCAGACCCAAATCGCATTTTATTACTGTCGCCATTTTTTTATTATTAAAAAAGTATCATGTCCGCCAATATATTTACGCAGTTGGGGCGTACTACAACTGGCCAGTGTAGTGAAAAGGATGTAGGTTTTGAGCTGACGTTGGATGATCATTTCAGTGTGCAAGCCAGAAGATTGACGAATGCTGCATCGGCGTTCAAACCAAACGATGGTGTCATATTTTCACAAGTGACGTCCCTACAGACTGATTTCCAACAACCGTCAAGTGACTTAATGGATTTGAAAGCAAATGACATGATACTCGAGAATAATAATTTTTTCGCTAAAACAAGGCACATCAGAAAAGTAGCGGTTCCACGCAGCAGCCTCGACACAGTTAACGAGTTATGTGGACAGTAACTTTATGACTCTGAACGGTGCAAGAACCACGTTACTTGCACAAGGGAAGCTTATAGCGGCTGTTGCTCCGCCAGTACATCGGTAGAACGTCGCGAAGAATTTGTGAAATATTCATGCTATAATATCGTATCATTTTACGACATGACTCCCTTCGCAGCCTAGTCAGACTGGTCGACCAATTAAAGCTAACACTCACATTATGATGAGTCCACTAGCACTCCACGATTTTATGCTGTATTCTAGCGATGTAACACTGTCTTTCAGAGTTTGGTGTATATTTGGTGATTATAGTTTTGAAGTTACTATAACATTAGGCGAACAGTCCACCGCAACTGTTTATAAACGTTTATAAATAATACACACGAATGGTATAATAAGACTCCAAAACAGGGATGCATTTGCGAAAGAGAATGTTTACTTTCAACTCTACTTGTACGTTAATTTTAAGGTTGCATCCCTCTGGAAGGTTGCAACAGTACAAACACGCACAAATGAAAGCAATGGATTTGATCAACAGCTTGAACTCTGTCCACATTATACTGTAAATGTCCAAGTAGAAAGGTTTATCTAGTACCATACCCAAAGCATTCCCCTTCTAGTATTAAAATCTTGTAAATTCACAACGCCGCATCCCCCCACAATTCCATATCGCAGTGGGCAGTTTGCCTTTACTGAATGCACCTCAATAGTGACGAACCTTTAACATTTTGATAACTGGTCAATATCGATGGTAGTTAGTAGACAATGAAGAGGTATCAGACTTTTGTGGCTTCAAGTAGAGTCCTCCGTCAGCATTTTTGTAAGGGTCGCCTTTCTAAAACTCAACCACTTTCATTTCATCATGACATTGTACGTCTAGCCTTTTACAACGCTTTTGTATCCTTCTTTGCTTTATTTAGCTCCTCTTGTTCCTAAAGCACCCAAACCACCAGCAATGGCAGCAATTAACGGAATTAAAAGAGGTAAGAGTCTGCTATGCTTTACACTTTTATTTCTCGGGAGGTTGTGTTTCTTTTTGGTTGCCAATTTATTTTTCCACACTTTTTTTTAATACACAACCTCGACTTGCCTCAGTTAACTTCATATTCATCGTTCGGTCGCCGAGCACCAGAGCATGACATCTTGTATTACAGCAACCACTGCACCAAATCGAATCTTAAATTCTACATCAACCACTCACGACAAGAGCATCCAATCCCGGGAAATATTTGCAATCCTGGGGTTTTGGAATTAGTTTCTCCCAATCCTGTGATCCCGGGATAATCCCAAAAGTTCGGGATTTTTTCGCAACACTTTCAGTGGCTAAAACAAATATAAAATAGGAAGTTTGCTTTCGATAACTTCATCATTTAAAATACTCACAAGATGACAATTAAAGTGGGCATATAAACCATTGATGTCATTTGTTATTTGAAATGATTAACCATATTTAATAGTTCATATAAATGGGCATTTGTTATTTGTTATTTTATAATCTAATTGTTATATTTCCTGTATTCTGTAGAGCATAGACTATACTTCAATTACTGCACACTGGTGACTAGCCACGGGCATCTGATAAAAACTGCAATGGTAGCAGATGCACTTTTGTAGAAAGAAGGCCTAAACACTTAACAATGATGCTTATTTTTTCTTCAATGTTTATACGTGGTTATTGTGGGAATGATTTCTGTGCGGTTCCACATTTAATTGTAGGTTAATGAATGGGAATCTGGGCTTGCCCCACCGATCTCCTACATGGCCCCTGACAATCCCACGATGATGAGATGGTCAACCTACAGGGGCGCGGTTTCATAAGTTTCTAAAGATTGAAGGGCAGAACGTAGTTATGATCAACACGGGTCTCTGCCCGGAATACTACACTACGGCCTATACTGTACTGAGAAGTCCACAAATCGATGCCCACTCGTGTTAGGGTGTATTTGGTTTGCAGCATCTTAACAAAAATAAGATTGCTGCCAAGGTCGGGCCCAATAGTGGCTTTATGAGTAACGTTGTGCACAGTAATCTCCATCTGATTTGGGTAGTTGGGAGTAATAATTTAAAGTCAAAATTATGCTCTTTTGCACTCGTTTATCACTGCGGGTTTAAAGCTGAGGTAACGGTTAAGACAAATACCCTGAATTATGTGTCTGCTCTACGAACTGTACACGATCTAGGACGAAAATTAGTAACAAGTACAAACCAACATCAGGATCCAGGGAGGAGATTCGGCTCCTCGATCTTGCCTTCTCCATACAATGAATAACGTTCAGCCTCCTGGCTAAAACAATTCACTAAGCTTAATGATATTCAGCGGTAAGGCTTGTCATGTCCAAAATGGTGGATCATTCATGGGAAAAGCCGTATTGCTACGCAGAATGATTTCGCTTGCTTTCGCATATGATCCCAAGAAGATACCAACTACTACAAAAGACCCCTGCCAACACAAGCCGAGAAAAGTGAGAGCAAAAAGAGTCTAACAATAAAAAGATTGATGGATGAAGGGCACAACAATACAGAAACAAGCTGAAATGCCTTTGCAGTGAACATCAGCGCTAAAAGAAACATTGGCTTATAATGCGAAGTGCCTTTAAGGTACTGGACAACTCTTTTCGCCGAAACCCACTGTTGCTGTGTCGGGCAGCTGTTGTACCTGGACAGAATAATAACCGCATGTGCAATATCTGGACGACTATGTCCTGCCAAGATCAGAAATGTACCAATTTGGGACTGATAATCAGTACTGTAATAAATAGACATAAATTGCTGGAAGTAATATTAAGGAAAATTGGAAATTAGCCAATAGCAAAAATCATACACAAGAAATAACATAGTTCAGTAAGCCACCTTAGTAGATGTAAAAAACTACAATAACGGCCTGGCGACAAAAAAACCCATTGGATAACATTGTTATCGATACCCAAACATACCTACTACAATACGGACTGACTCAAACAGACCTACTACAATACCGGGCCTGCCTTCAACTTAACCTACGAAAACCTTTTCGAAAACTAAAATAGTAGACGATACCTACCCCCCTACAGGGGGCTGTGCTGGTCGTGAATCAAAAATTTTTTTTTTTTTTACTGGTTGGTTGTACTGCCACACAGAGGCAGTCTGAATGGAGGAATGTTTTTCGCTTTAGTGCAACTACAGTATGGCTTCTACATTTAAAAAAAAAATAATTTTAATTCTGCGGCAACCCTCCTTTAAGTTTGCAGAAAACTATACTGGAAAATGCTCTTTATATGAGTATCCGGAAAGGAGTTTAAAGTCAATTGGAGCGTGACATCAATACTTCTTTACACGATATACAAAGTCATGACTATTTCCCGTTATTTAATGAGCTAAAAGATTTTCCCCGCATATGGCATTCAAGTGAAGAACACATGTTTCCGTCGTGTGTCGAGGCCAACTTGCGTCAATCAAACGTCTATAATGCATCCTTTTCCTGCATACAAAAGTACCTGTATTTACTGACTGCAGCTATTACAGCACTGTTAAAACAGAGGTAAGTTTCGGTCCAGAATAATTTTGTGCGAATTAATACTTTGAACCAATTCCCACGGCATGTTGAAGTCACAATTCGCACTATTTTGTTCCCGACCAAACTTATCTCCCATTAACGAACTCCGACTTCTCTGGATTAGGTACGTTTAGGTAGGTTTAAAGGATTTTTTTTAGTCTTAAAAATACGATAAACATTTTCCGGCCCTTGTATGCTTAATTTTTTTATTTTTAATCCACGATTCGTTTGGAATTGTGTATTTTCCTTTAAAATAGATTTTAAAAGCTCCTGCAGTTGTCAACTAGTAGCCTTATGATGCTAAGTCAAATTTCGGAGCGGTTACCCCGAAAAAGCACCGCCACGGCGGTGTTTTATTACGGGATCCAATCTGATGTTTCGTACTGGTGCTGATTTTGGAAACGAAATTGGGGACTGCTTTCCAGACAGGTATACATTTCGCGGATATTTCTGCTGAACAAAATCTTTCTGAAGGGTACTTAAGTATAAGCTAAGCTAGTGGCTAGTCAGAAAGTTGACGATGCAAACGGCCTCATCCGAATCATTTACCGAAATGTAATTTCCTAGTCGAGGTGTAAAATTGCCGTTTTGGTACTGTCAGATTCTCGTTCAGTGGTAGAGAGGTGCATGTCGTCAATGTACAGCTCGTCAGCACTTTGTTCAAATGTTAATGAGAAGAGGTGCGCATGTCAGCTCCTCGGATCAAGTTTTAACGTAAAAAGTTAGGGGAGAGGTGCATGTCGTCAAATGTAAAGCTCGTCAGCACTTCGTTCAAATGTTAACGCAAAATGTTGATGTCAAATTATTAATTATGTTGATGTCAAAAAAATAGTGTATAGTGATATTTTGGTCGTCTCCTCCCCAAAATTACGTCGTATTTTTATTAAGCGTTTTCCATAATCTACAATTTCGGAACTGGGTCAAATTAAGAAAGCCTTTGACTTGCTAGAGGTGAAAGCCTTTTTTAGTTCGATACCAGTTCAGATTTGTAGATAAACACATGCGTAAAGGCGAATTGGTCTGAGACTTCGAAACTGCGTTATTCTAGCCGATGACAAAATTCAAATGATCGGGCCAAGGGTCTAACCGATACGCATGTGGTGGAAACACTTGCCCAGGAACTGTGTTTTGTCAGGTTGGCAGCCAACCTGACACTTTTTTTTTAGTGTTAGATGAGGCTTCGTAACTAGTGGCTAAGCATGCAGCCGACATTGTTTTGTTTAGGAAACAATGTGGGGGTGAGAAATCGCCCCCCACGTATAAGACCAACTGCCGAATCCATCTTGCGGTTCGGCAGTTGGTTTTATATGCGTTATCACGAATGACCTTGACCTAATTAAAGCACTTTGAAAAATTAACCAACACCTGCAACAACATTATTTTACAGCAAACAGCAAGATCGTTACAGTGGATTACAGGTCGTACAGACACTTTTTCCCTGATTTGAAATGAGATAAAAATTTATGGAGTAAAATTCCAATCTTGAAATTGGCTTTCTCCATAGCCACCCCCCCACCAACAGCAAAATGAAATACACTTGAACGAATAAAGAAACCACACCACAGTACCATTAACAACTTTGAGATATCATTTACAGATTTTAATACGGGATCAAATTCTATGTCAGTCTTCAGCTCGTGTCAACTTTACAACAAATATTCAGTGCTCCTTGAGGCTTCATGAATCATAGGGTAAAAAAAAAGTACCTTGTTTTACAGGAGTTTATCACCAAAAAACAACATGCGGGAGGGCTGCTTTTATTTTTACTTTTTAACCAAAATCTAGCTTGCACAGGTGAGAAAAACAATTGTGCTAGATTGACATTAAATTTTGTGCTAGATTGACATTAAATTTTATATAGGCCTACATTTTTTTTCTGAATGGCTCTTTTAAGAAACTTGGAACTTTACACAATGGATAGATATTTCTGTTTATTGTTCGCAGATCTCGTCTACCCTGTTTGTTTTGAAAGGGAATAAAAAAAATTAACGCGCACGATTTTTGGAGATGCGGGCGCTCCTGTAAAACAAGATTTTTTTTTTATTTGCCATATCTGAAGAAAATACTAAACTGCATAGAAGACAAAAAATAATAATACATTCTAACAAGCAAGCGAGAAGTTTCTGGTTCATATCACTGAACATAGAGTGCCATCTATTGAGAGAACTGTAATACACTTAACTAACTGAATGCTGTGAGCCACTGAACATTGAGCGCCATCTCTTGGAATCAAACCAAACGAAAAATTAATAAAGGCTGAATATGCATCCAACTCAGGTAGACACTTTTTACCAAGTGCTGAATCAAAAGTAAATAAGCCTCCTACACACAGACAGTGTTAGTGTCTTTTCTGGTTCAGTAAGGCGCCACAGCCTTACTGTTGTTGAATTTCGTCCAAGGGATTCGTAATCATTTCAATGATTTCCGGGATGTTTTGGAGAAACGAATTCCATTGTGCAAAGTTCATTTCACATTGGGTTACCGGAATCATGTTCCAATCGAAAGTGTAGAACACGAGTCGAGTACGTCGCCGTTAAATTTTATACTCAGTCTTTTATTTTCTCCAAGACGCACTGCGTGAAACATAGAATCGAGAGCATTGACTAACAACGAATTAAACTGATTTAACAAGACAGCTTTCGTTGATGGACTTAGGAACAACTGAATCACATTTTGAATCTGTTCAATAGCACCCAAGGCCGCATTTTCATTTTCACCGGCAAAATGAGAATTGTTGACCCTACGTTTCAAAATTTCTTGATTTAAATCGTCGTGATGTTTTAACAAGACTTCCCACTCGTGAGAATTCAAATTAATTTGGGACTGCCCCGACGTGAAGTTGACGACAGCATTTTCTCCGAAGGAAGTGACTTGAACGGTGGCGTGAGGGCCCAGGGAGATAACATTATCCTTACTCATATTGATTACTTGCGGTCTTTAATAATAAGAGATTAATTTTATTTTTGTTTTTTTTTTATTCTGTTATCCTTCAAATTCGCAATGTACCTCTAACAAATGGTGCCCAGTCGGAATGACTCCTGATTTGGAGACCAAAATCGTGTACCCAATTTGCAGTTCTATTGGCATCCTGTCGAAGCTGACCACGGTGGCTGCCTCACCAGCAATTTTTTGAAGGGTCTTAACCAAATTAGCTCCGACCTGCAAACTCACTTGGAATTGAATATTGATTTGTGAGGCAAAGGCTATTACTTTAGTTATCCGACCGAGTTCGGAAACCATGATGTACTGTTGGCCATTTTCTGACAACCATTTAAAATTATCTCTCGTTTCTAAATTTGAACGAAAACAGTAGACGCGCCTGAGAACTCGTAATTCCCTCCTAATCCGATTTACTTGTCTGTCTACGTATTTCTTGGTCGCTGCATCGCCGTCACTGGTTGGCTGACCCAAATTTACTAATTTCTTGTCAGCCAAACTTAAATTTCCATCGAATCTTTCTCAAACCTATTTCAGATTTCAGGTAACCTAGAGTGACTGCTTCGTTTTGACTAGTGGGAGCCCCCAAATCAACTATTCTGTTTCCAGCTAAACTCAAATTGCCTGCTACAGTTTTGGAGAAACCAAGTGCGTTTTTAACGAATGTGACGGTAGCAGCGTCTGAGTCAGAAATAGGAGGGGCTAGGTTGGTAATTCTCTTCTGCCTGGCATTAAAATCAGTGTCTGGTCCGCTCAAGAAATCTCCATTATGCGATGCCGTTTTGATCCGTTTTGCAGAGCTACCAAATTTATCGACGAAGCTCATATTTTTTCCTTTAAATTATGGATAATTTGAAAAAAGTTTTCACCCTGGAACAAACGTTGAATTACGTATAAGCAATACTGGCCACACAGTACCTCTCTAGAATCTTGGATACGTCGGTGGTTGGATAGAAAGTTACCACCGAGATATCTTTTGATCTTTAGAGGAGCTTTTAAACCAAAAGAATTGAAATAAAAACAGCAGCTGGGCCCTCGACTGAAATAACACACCCAGTGGCTTCCTGGAGCTGAGGAGTCTTGTAAATTGACTATACCACTCTCTCCATTCCGCCGCAGACGTTGAGGAAGGAGGTCTTTGCTGAATGTCCCTCTGTAATTGGTAACGCCTAATTTTTCGGCATATCTGTTTAAATCTACGTTAGTCAGAGCCCTGTTTAATGGGACATTTGCTTCAGATAAAAACCTCGTTCAGGGTTTTGGTTTTTGGTAGTTTTTCTTTTTTGGTTTTCTTTTTTTAAAGTTTTTTAAGTCCGGCTCCCTTCTTTCTATATATGGCGAGCGCCTCCATGGCGGAGTTATGCCGATTCAATTCTTGCAGCTGCCTGGCGTTATTCCTGGCCGAGTTGACGGTTCTGGAGATTACAGATGCTGCTCCAGCTAAACCACTGATGGCGCTCAACCCCGCCAGGGCGGGTAGGAGAGGAATTATGCCGCCAGTTTGATTACAAGAAAGTTTCAAGCTCAGTCCTCGACCTGCCTTGCGAGCCTTCAATACTTTACCGTGTTGCGTTTTAGTGAGTGGAAGCGTCACGTTCCCTATCTTTAGCTGAGAATTGTAAAGGCGGAAAGAAGGAACTTTGCCAGCTTTGACGTGTTTTCACATTTTTTTGCTTTTGATGGGGAGTCAACGAGACTGCTACGTTTTTGTACATGATTTTTCCTCTTTATGAAAAAAAAATAAAAAATAAAATATCATACAAAAACCTGGACTTTACTCCTGTCCAATTTCAAATACATTATTCTGTCGCTAATAACCAAAGCTAAAGCTTTCGTATTTGAAGGGACGGCGGTTCCGAACCGCATTTTTACTTGTAAATCTATAACTGACGATGACAATCTTTCAGACTGCTTTGAAACGTCCAGTGCAACCAAAGGATAATTCTTCGAGAACATATTGACTTCATAAGCTGGTCCAGACAAACCTGACCCCAACCCGTAGTACTGCTTCCTAAAATCTACGATCATTTGATACAAGTTAGAAATATTACCTTGCGGAAAATTTAAATTTAAATCGAGAAAAGGGTAACGTTCGGAATTGAGCGTTACGTGGACGTCTGTAAAGTTACAGTGATCGAAGACTGCCGGATTTTTTTTGGCATCGTTGTCTCTGGCCGTCTGTAAACCTATTACTATCCACCTAAGACGTTCAACAGACCTAGTGGTGATCAATCTCCAAGCGCAGCTTGTCGAGGTGGGAAGGTCTAACTGGTCAGCGTACCAGTGTCTGAATGCGAGGGGGACGCTGATGCCAGAATCCACCATGGCGTACAGTTTGTTTTTTTTGACCATTGGAGGGAGTCACGTGCGGGAGGAACCAAGTTATTTGTTCTAAGACTATCTTGCCGGCATCAACCCCCGACGCTCTGAATATAGCATTATCGTCCGACGATCGAATAAGCACCAGCGTTTGTTGACAAGCATATAAAATTTTCGTATAGTCTTCGCAAAAGCCCAGTAAGTGGCACAATAGCACGGCGAAGGAAAAACTGCCTTTCGGGTTGCGGGCAAAGAGCACGTCTCTTTTGTGTTTCAGAATCAAATTCGTAGTATCGTCTGTTGAAGATGCATTATGGGAGTCCAAAATCCATCCTCTATTGGTCAATTCTACTTGTTGCTCCGGAGAGTAACTTACTAAGCCTTTAATGGTGCTTGCAAAACCGGGCATATTTAATTGATCGACTGTCTTGTCGCCTATTTTATATTGTAGCCTGCTAAATAAATATGCGGTGGCGTTATTCACCAAAGCAATTTTATCTGTCACGGCATACGCCGAACTGTCGGAACTCTTGACAAGAACACCTTTCACGTGAATGTAGCTTTTGTGCGGGTGGGTGAATAAATCTTGGTTCTGAACCGTAATTCTGATTTCGCTGTTGGGAGTATTCACGTTCGTACCCACTATTGGCCCGTACTCGTGATAATTGTAACTGACGACTGATTCGTCCAGTATGAATGGTTCTGTAAGGTTCAGATATTCCTCATTGCTCTCCATCTTTAGGCACTGATGAGACTGTCTATGAATTTGACATTTTCAGGACTCAGAAATTGTCGCCTTCTAGCTCTGAAAGTCTCGTTGTTCCCCCCTTTCGCTCGTGGCAATGTTTCTCTCTTATAAGAGCCTCCCAATTGGTTGTGGACTATTGGTTCTTTAACTAAAGGTAGACTGGAAACAGTCGGTTTAATAATATTCTTATTTAAATTTCAACATTTTAGGTTTTTTATTTTTTTCCTAAGTGTAGTCTCATTGTTAATGTCTTACCTCTCAATGTAACAGGCCTTTGGCCTGGTCGGTAACCAAATTCTAATAGAGTAAACCACGTTTTTAGTAACAGGCAGATATATCAGATTGTGAGGCGAAGAAATCACTTTATATCCCGGGGAGACGTTGGGGAAAAACGAGTAGAGAGTAGGTTGCGATAATCCGTTCACGTAAGAACCCGAAACCAAGTCGCAATGTACCAGTATGCTATTTACATTTAATATTTTGACAGTGTTTGGTTCGATGTATTCCCCAAATTCGTAAATCTTAGCTTCGAAACCAAAAATCTTTCCGATACTGGACGGTTCAGAAAAATCAACCTTATATCTCCTGTCAGTAATAGTTAGTTGGCACTTTAGAGTGTTTACGTTGCTATTTAATAGAACGTAGGAAACGTTATTAGTCTCGTCCCAATGCTTGCTCTGCTTGAATTTTCTGTAAATGATGTTTATAATTTCGTCTAATTCATAACAACCTTCTGAGACGACGATTTTAATCCAGGTGTTACCGCCGTCCGTGCTGTAAGTGAAAGAGTCGGTCACGTCCTCTATAACGTTAGGAATGGAGTTGTAAGTCTCCAGATTGACTAGTGCCAATTCGTGAGCGCCTTCCAATATCAACGGGGAAGGAAAACTGGTCACAAAGTCAGTTTTTTCAGAGGAAAGTATGATCGACATATTTTTAGTTTAATACATTAGTTAACATGTACTGAATTCACCGATCAGTTTTCGGTACTCTCCAGCAATGCTTTGCTCCGCATTTCTGTGAAAATGTGCACGAATTCTTCGTCCAGAGAATTATTGCCAGCCTCTGTAGAGGCTCTGAGGAGCTTCAGTCTTTCGCACAAGTCATTCGGATCTCTATATAACCAGTATCCTTTCCCTACAACCTCGGCAGGTCTGCCCCAAACAGGTTTTATAAAAGTCGTGTGGTTGAAACCGGCGCTGGACTTCAGTCTTCTCATGCTGTCGTCGGTGTTGTGATATATGGCTTTACTCCTCTTCAGAATATCGTGGTAGTTCAAAAGGCTAGCATCTCCATCAGGTGGCTTAGAAAGGTTTTTTAACATAACCAACTGCCACAAATCGTCCGTCCCTTCGTACTTTTTTCCTCCCACGATCAAGTCGTCGTCTTGAAATTGTACCTCCATTGCACCAATCACGTAACGTTTAGTCTCCGGGTCGTATCGAATGCCAAAAGTGGGGTCGGTCAGAGTCTCTCGAGTCGCAAACATGCTTAGATACTTGGTAGCTAGCGGACCAAGTCTGACTGCGGAATCTCCGACTAAAGAGCCCTCTTCCATTTGTCTCCTACGAGCCTCCGGCGTGAGGGCAAGTGACATGTCGGAGGGCGGGTCAGGTAATGCACCCATGGAACTGGAGAGTCATCTCCCGGCACCCGCGCAAAACTGTATCTCACCATCGTCACTGTCTATATTCTCGTCTTCAGTATCGACGCAGCCGTTGCCGCTTTCAGAGTTTTCTGGATATGCTCTAACCGTTTCCCGTGATATTTTTCTTGTTTCTTCTGTCCAGCCTCTAGAGCCAACAGTTCTTTGATTTGTCGTTGACGCTGAGCCGAAGCCTCGCTTCCCTGTAGCATCTGCATTTTACTCTGGTCTACTATAGGATCAACTACTGGTTTGAATATCTTTTGCAAATGTTCAGATTCTGTCTGCTTTTCCAGTTTTATATTTTGAAATTTTTGTTTCAGACGCTTTTTTAGAGCCTCGTACTGATCGACCCCTTTCTGGGGTTTGCTTCTCTTATTTTTAGTTTTAGTAGACATGACAGTTTAGTACTTTATAAAATAATGTTTAAGTCAACAAACGTTAATGTCAACAAAAACCTAGACGTACGTTAATGTCAACAAAAACCTTCGGCAGACACGTCGTTGTTAGTTGAGCATTCTTCTATACCTTTGATCCAAGGGTTTAGTTTTATCGATGAGTAGGAATCCGTACGGAACAGAGTGTCAAACCTCACCACACATGCTACGAAACTCGTCGAAAATCATGTCACCACTAACGTGGTTATTGGAGACATGTTTGAGGTTTGCTTCGTCTTGCCTGAAGAGAATTATAATGTTGGAATTATCTCGAATAACTCTCTTGGGTATCCTGCTGTAAGTCTGACATAAATATAAGATCGAGGCGTCCCCGTGCCTGCCGTAGGCAAAATAGCGTTTGATTCTGTCTTGTTTCTCAATCATGAAATCGTCCAATAAAATTACCGTTTTGCCACATGGCAGTTCTTCTGGTGGTGGGATATCTTCAATGTTGGAACAAAAGGTAGCTACGCCCGGACATATTTCATCGAAAGCTCTCCTGAGATGGAAATATTTGTTTTGAAATAAAGACTTGGAGTACACGCGCAGGCCGTCATAATTCAACCAACCTGGATTGCAAATGAAATTTATAACTAAATTGGTCTTTCCACAACCGGCAGGGCCGCCTTACGTCCTCTGGAAAATTCAGTAAATTACCAATCGATGGTCGCTTATTGACATCGGCTATGTCATAATTTAACACTTTCATCTTTCAGCAGCTTTAAGAAAAAAATAGTATTTTGATAAATTCTCTGCAAAACTAGTATCTAAAATACCTTTTCATTCTCATTTTATAAATAAACTGAGATGTACTGCCTCAAATGCAAAAGAGTTACAGCCAGTAAAAATGTCAGGCACGTTGTGACTAAGAATTATCGACAACTGCTGAAGGGCGAGTGTAAAGTGTGCGGCACGAGGAAAGCACTGTTTCAGAAGAGCAGAGGCTCTGGATTGTTGAACAGCGCGATAGACAAGTTGCCGGTGGAACTTTACATTCCGTGATACAACTATTGCGGTCCGGGAACAAAACTGAACAAGAAACTGAACAGAGGCGACGCTGCCATCAATTCTCTGGATGAGGCCTGCAAACAGCACGACATCGAATACTCTGCCAAACCAGACTTGGAACGAAAGCACGAAGCTGATAGAAAGTTGGCCTCCGGTGCAGTAAAAGTAGCAAAATCTAGCAAAACTGGTCTGAAAGAGAAGTTGGCAGCAGCTGCCGTAGCCGCAGCTATGAAAACCAAAGTAAAGTTGGGAATGGGAATTAAAAAAAAGATCAAATGGAAACTTTAGTGGAGGAGCTACACAAGCCAGCTAGGCGAAACTTTCCAAGAAGGCGCGTTATTAGCTACGGGATAGGTGATTTAGTTCAAGCGGACCTGGTGGAGATGATACCTTACGCGGAACAAAACGAAAATTACTAATACTTGCTGACTGCCATCGATGTATTCTCTAAATACGCTTGGGCCGTCCCTGTGAAATCGAAGAACGCCGTGGATGTCACTGGCGCTTTTAACGAGATATTAAACACGATGTCTAATCCACTTAAAAGCCTGCAAAGCGACGAAGGGAAGGAATACTATAATAAAGATTTCGCAGCACTAATGAAACGCCACAAAATAAACCACTATTCGACCAAGTCAGAACTCAAGGCGAGCGTAGTAGAACGCCTAAATCACAGATTGAAGTCGAACATGTGGAAACGGTTCACTCTGCGAGGTAACCACAAGTGGATAGACATTATAGATGAAATTGTCAAAGATTACAACGACAGAGTTCATTCTACCATTAAAATGAAACCATCCGAAGTAACTAAACGCGATGAACCCGAGATCAGAAACATATTGCTGAAAAAGAGCCCTTCCAAAAAGAAGAAGAATAGTTTCAAAGTCGGGGATTTAGTAAGAGTGACAACGGCAAAATCTGTATTCGACAAGGGATATTTGCAAAACTTTACCAACGAACTGTTCGAGGTGAGTCAAGTCAGAAAAACTCGACCGACTTGCTACAGGTTGGTCGACCAACTGGGTAGTAAAATCGAAGGCAATTTTTACGAGCAAGAGTTGCAGAAAACTAACGTGCCGGATCTGTTTTTAGTCAAAGAGATTATGAAGACTAAAAAAGTGGGAGGGAAAACTCGTTACCTCGTCAGGTGGAAAGGCTACGATGAGCGCTTCGACAGTTGGCTCGACGAAAATCCAGTTGTTTTAGGAAAATAACAACAAAAATACCAAATTTTTCCTCTTTTTATTTATATTATTAAACTGTGACCAGGACGTTGAAATTATTATTGCTCATGTTATTTATTTTATTAAACAGAATCATTCAGTTGGAGCGATGGTAAAAACAAACTTTACCTGCGTTTACTGCGCTCAAACGTATCGTAACCGAGAAAGATTGATACGACGCCTCGTAGAGACACACAGGAATAGTTACCCACCCGAGTGCGATTGCTTCGAGAGGGTGTTGGACTGTACAGACGATCCCATCCTCTGTGAGCAAGGACTCGAACACAGAAAGTACACGAAAGCTGTGCAGGCTGTAGACCCGTTGTACCTTTTAATGTTGATGCGAAGAGGTATAGAAGCTCTACTGTACGAATGTCTCGGCAACTGGTGACTTGCAGAGCTCAAATTGGAGTAGGAGTGAGTTTCGTTCGAAATGGCCAAGAAATACCAACTGGATTTCAGTCCCGCTACTCCCCAATCTATAATCCATTAGATATTCCCAAGTTACTGGACGCAGCTTATGCTAAAATCCAACGTTCCATCGACGAATTCGCCGAAAGAGGGAGTGGTTGGGTGATAAATCGCTCATACGAACTCACAATCCGAGTAGCAAAAATCGACCCGCTCAGACCGGGCTCTTACATTCCTCTGCCAGCAAAATAAAAAAAGAAGAGGAAGAGTGTAGTCAATGTTCAAAATTTCACAAACCACAAGTGCTTCTTGTATTCAATTCTGGCTGCCAAACACAAATTAAGCATGGTGAATCTGAAAGAATACGAAGTATATGTGAGAACGGTAGATTGTTCGATCCTGTACTTTCCAACACGGCTGGATCACATTGACGCATTCGAGATAGCCAACAATCATTTATCGATCAATCTGATTGCTTATACCAAAGAGAACGGCTTGCATCCCCTTCGTGTGAGCACGAATTTTAAAGGCCAACCCATAGATCTTCTTTTAATTACCGACGAGTTGACAAATTTTCACTACTGCGCCATCGTGGATTGTGACCAATTTCTCCGACACCAGGGATCAGGAAGCAACCCGAAATATTACTGTCGAAATTGTTTTGCCGCTTATGGAAAGGCATCGCTGAGAGACAAATACAAACTGGACTGTACAAGAACCAATCCATCACCTCAAGCGCTCAAATTCTTGAAACCGGGCGAAAACATTTTGAAATTTGAAGCTTTCAAATATTCACCCCAAAATCATATACCCCGATTTCGAGTGTCTTCTGAAACCCGTTCCTTCCTCTAACAGCTCCGGGAAGAAAATCAACCACCATCAACCTTGTAGCTTCGGCTACGTCGTGGTGGGGTCTGGAAACTTTCAAAAAGCTGCTTATTACCTAGGAGAGGATGCCGTTGAAGAATTCCTCGATCAGTTGGTTATTGAAGCGCATGAGTACGACGAAACATTAAAAAGAGTCCAACCACTATGCCTCACTCCAGTCCAAGAGGCTGATTTTAACCGCGCTGTATACTACATCTACTGCAAAAAGCCATTCGGTTCAAAAGATGACAAAGTCCGGGATCACTGCCACGTTACCGGCCAGTACAGAGGAGCTTCTCACTCGATTTGTAATCTGAATGCCCAAGAGCGCACCACGATCCCCGTGGTATTTCACTGTCTCGAAGCTTACCATATGTATCTACTGGTAAGAGCGGTGCACAAGTTTCCGAAAAAAGTAGAAGTACTCGCGAGAAATACAGAGAGGTTCATGAGCATGACCATTACCGTTGAAACGGGATGGGATGAAAAGAAAAAAAAGAAAAGGTACGTTCGGCTTAAGTTCGTAGACAGCTATAATTTTCTCTCCTCTTCGCTGAAAACTCTGGCGGAGAGACATAAACGAGATTACGAGTTTAGGACGGTGAAGCTGTTCTTGAAAGCTGGTGGGAAGGACGTCCAGGAAGAGACTGCCATGGATCTGTTAACCCGTAAGGGTTACTACCCATACGAACACGTTTCCAGCATGAGTGTGTTCGAAGAGCAGTCTTTACCACCGAAAGAATACTTTTATTCCAAACTCAAAGAAGAAGGACTAACTGACGAACAATACAATCACGCCAAAAAGATTTGGAGTATGCTGAAAATCAAAAAGTTTTCCTCCTACCACGAAATGTATCAGCTAACCGACAGTCTGCTTTTGGCAGACATTTTCGAAGAATTCCGCAGGATCTGCTTGCGAGACCACAACATAGATCCGTGCTATTACGTCTCCACCCCAGGGTTTAGCTGAGCGGCAGCTCTACAGATGACCAAGGCCGAACTGGAACTATTTACTCACGCTAGCAAGCATAACTTCATCTTGTTGGGAATAAGGGGTGGAGTCAGCTTCATTAGTCGAAGGTTCGCGAAGGCCAACAACCCGTACATACCCGAAACGTACGATTCAACAAAACCTAACAAGTACATCATCGATTGGGACCTCAATAGCGCTTACGGCTGGGCCATGAGCCAGCTGCTGCCTTACAACGGCTTTAGGTATTTGACTAAAGATGAGATTCGAGCTTTCGACGTGACTAAGATAGCAGACACGTCGTCGGTAGGATACATTCTGGAAGTAGATCTGTACTACCCAAACAAACTTCACGAGCTCCACAACGACTACCCGCTTGCTCCTAAAAAATTTGAAATAAGAGAAGAATTAGTTTCAGACTTTTCGAAATCTTTGTTGCGAGGAAAACCAGTGAAACCTGTCGTGAAGCTAGTAACCAACCTACTGGGGAAGATGCGTTACGTAATTCACTACCGTAACCAAAAATTCTACCTCGAACATGGCTTGGTCCTTCGTCACATCAGGAGGGTGCTGAGTTTCAATCAGAAGCCCTGGTTGAAGCAATATATAGATTTTCATACGGCAAAACGGAAGGAATCGAAGACGGTGTCTGAAGGGGAATTTCACAAGTTGTGTCCTAATTCGGTGTTTGGGAAGACGATTGAACAGAAACAGAAAAGACTCAAAGTCAATCTATGCACCCACAGCAAGCGAGGCATCAAATATTCCACCCAACCCAACGCCGATTCGTTTCGGATATTGCACGAAAACCTGGTTCAGATCAACTCGAAAGTACGCAAGGTGACGTGCGATCTTCCCACCTACTCGGGGTTCGCCATACTAGAGTTGTCCAAACTCCTTCTCTACGAATTTCACTACCGATACATACGTCCCCAATATGGAGATCGAGCAAGACTGCTGTTCACAGACACGGACTCGCTGTGCTATTGCATCGAAACCGTGGATGTGTACGCGGACACGGCTAAAAACAAGAGTAGATTCGACACTAGCAACTACGATCCTCAACATCCACTGTTCTGCAACGTCAACAAGCAAGTGTTGGGAAAGTTGAAAGATGCCACGAAGGGAGTACCGATAAAAGAGTTTGTGGGGTTGAGTAGCAAGATTTATTCGCTCGTGACGTCCCAAAGCGAAACGAAAAAAGCGAAAGGAATTTCCAAGAGATTCGTGGAGAAACACTTAAGCCACGAAGAATACATGGCGACTCTCCATTCGAATCAGGAACAAAGAGGGAGTTGGTACAAGATCGCCAGTGACAGCCATCACCAGCTGGCTACGACCATGGTGATTAAATCCCTACTGTCGGCCTACGATGACAAGAGATTCCTCATAAACGAAGTAGAAACTTTTGCAATCGGACATCGTGGCATCAATTATATACAATACCATGAGGATGATGACTATGATGTGGATGACTATCTTAATTATTTGATCTTGGAGTCTTTAGACGATGACAATGACGGAGTATGGAAAGGTATGTCCAACGGTATAATCAGCGATGAAGAGGCGGAAACTCGGTGGAACGGGGATGAAGTGGAACAGAGGCTGAAAGAAGTTGATAATGTTGAGGTTCGAGAAGCCGAGATGAGGAAATTGCGGATGAGGGAGAGTAGGCAGTTGAAAGTGCAAAATCCAGAAGAGTGGAGGAAGAGAGCCAGGGATAAACGAAGACGGTTAGATAGGGATAGGTATGCCACACTAACTCCTATCTAGAAAAAAAAAACAAGCTGCGGAAAAAGACCGACGTGCGAGAATGACTGAAGAAGAGAAAATAGTATTCAGGGAAAAAAGAAGGTTGGCTCAAAGAGAGCGAAGAGACAAAAAGAAACAAATGGCTCGGTGATTTGTTGCTTGTAATATGTTTGTTGAATAAAATATAAATAAAATATTTTTTTTTATTAAAGAACAAACTCTAAGATACATTCTCATCATGGACGCCACTAGCGGTTATTTTATGCTTAGTAAATACATCAATGTCACGATTGAAAGCGAACCGGCTCTCGTTTTTAACAAACAGGCAGGACTTACCACAGAGTTGAGACTCAACTCGTTGGAATGGACCTACCTATATCGACTGGGTGAAAAGATCAACAGATGTGTACTCAATCAGTGGAGGGAGAAATTGCAGTCCAAGGACAAAGAAGAAAATAGGTTCGCCTGGAAAGGTTGGGCAAGCACGGACGAGGGTCTATGAAAAAGCATTACGGATCCCACTTCGAAACAGGTCTTCGAGCCGTTCATCGAAATAGCCGGAGAAGTGTTAATCGAGCAATTGGAGCTAACTATACACGAAAAACATATGTTAGCAATAATGTTGCAACTGTCCAAACTCGATAGCAGAAATGAAATTCTTGTTGGATTTTAAAATGAAAGCGCTTCGTGTCGGAGAGGAGAAAAGAATCAGAGTACGATTTACGAATGACGACACGCAAGTGCACTTTGTGGAATACGACCCTAAAACAACGGCGGTGGTTACTTTGTTACAACTTTCGTTTATGGAATGGACCGAGCTCTACAAACACTTTGCGAGCATGGGGAAAGTTTCCGAAGACGAATAAACGCTTCAGACTGCCTCTGTGTGGATCATACTGACAGCAGTACAACCAACCGGTAAAAAAAAAATAAAATTTTTGATTCACGAGCAGCACAGCCCCTTGTAGGGTAGGTATCGTCTACTATTTTAGTTTTCGAAAAGGTTTTCGTAGGTTAAGTTGAAGGCAGGCCCGGTATTGTAGTAGGTCTGTTTGAGTCAGTCCGTATTGTAGTAGGTCTGTTTGGGTATCGATAACAATGTTATCCAATGGGTTTTTTGTCGCCAGGCCGTTATTGTACTTTTTTACATCTACTCACCTTTATGCACTTACGTTTCGTCGGAGTGGCATGACCCGGATTCGATCCGGCTACCCAGTTCGCCCCAGATCACTTGCATAGCGTCTTAATCGCAATAGCCACATCCTCCACTTGCATAACGATAACTCACTGATCCCTTTATTAAGGTCACAACCGTAACCAGGGCTCCATTTGACAGAACTTCACTCGGCTATAGACAATGGAGAGGGAAGACAAATCATACACTCACAAGGCTCAATAAAGGAGAAATAAACAGACATAAATCGTTGGAAATAATATTAAGGAAAATTGGAAATTAGCCATTAGCCAAAATCATACACTAGAAATAACAAAGTTCAGTAAGCCACCTTTATGCACTTACGTTTCGTCGAAGTGGCATGACCCAGATTCGAACCGGCTACCCAGTTCGCCCCCAGATCACTTGCATAGCGCCTTAAAACGCTATGGCCACATCCTCCACTGGCATAACGATAACTCACTGAACCCGTTATTAAGGTCACTACTGTGACTAGAGCTCCATTCGACCGAAATTCACTCGGCTGTAGACAAAGGAGAGGGAAGACAAATCATACACTCACAAGGCTCAATAAAGGAGAAATAATAGACAAAAAAGCTGGCAATTATAATAAGGAAAACTGGAAATTAGTCAATAGCAAAAATCATACACTAGAAATAACGTAGTTCAGTAACCACCTTTATGCATTTACGTTTCGTCGGAGTGGCATAACCAGATTCGATCTGGCTACCAAGTTCGCCCCCAGATCACTTGCATAGTGCCTTAATTGCTATTTCCACATCCTCCACTGGCATAAAGATAACTCACTGAACCCGTTATTAAGGTCACAACCGAGACCAGGGCTCCATTCAACCGAAATTCACTCGGCCAAAGACAATGGAGAGGGAAGACAAATCATACACTCACAAGGCTCAATAAAGGAGAAATAAATAGACAAAAATAGCTGGAAA